>BLSH010185965.1:992971-1004926 GCA_018402905.1 Glandirana rugosa
GGAGGTGGAGTTTGAATGGTTGCCATATCAAACCTATTATATCACACTTAATACCACCCATACGGTATCTTTTATAATAATACAGAATCAGATATAAAAAAGTAACTTTATTATTAAAAAAAAAATTAGTATTTAATAGGTCGTACGACCATTCATAACGAACCGCCCTTTTAATCGGTATTTAACAACGTTATTCCGAATCTAACTATAGACTCATCATCACACAATACATAAACAAACTTTATTATTTTATATTATTTTTATATAAAATTAGTATTTAAAAATTAAAAGGTCACACGAGGCATACCCACCATAATTCACACTATATTATCCAAACTATACCGTTGGTAAGTTTGAGGTGGAGGCTGCAGCTCTTAGATTAAAACAACCCATCCATTTGCGCGGAACATTCCATTTTTACACCTGAACATAGGAAGTTGGCCACTCTGCATGGGTGCCATTCAGAGAAAGCTTTGTATTTTCTGAATGATTACAAAGCATTTACTGATTGGACAAGTAGAAATGTGGGGTGGTAATGTCACACTCTCCACCTTGTCCAAGTAGAGAACACTTTACTTTCATTCAAAGCAGTCTCCAGATGATGCCTGTGCTGAGCAGCTGACCTCCTGTATTCAGACTGCATCAGGTCTGCCACTCAGCAAAGAACCCAGAAGCAAGCGGAGATCACTGGAGTAGTATTGTCTTATTTAAGTGATTTCCAGCTTCCAGGGTCATCGGCCAGATATGGTATATGCCAGGGCTGGACACATCGCAGGTCACCACAGAGACCAGAAATCGCATCCCAGCACCTGAACTCTAATCTGAAAGCCCATCCTTCTCTGGCACCAGGTGCGAGAGCAACTCCCACCGCCCAACTCCCCGGACATGCAGCTCTGGGCACCAGCCAAGCTGGACAAATGTAATGATGCATAATAAAGCTATGCTTGGACTTATTTTTTTAATAAATGTAAAAGCAGACTGAAGCAGTTTGATACAGCTTAGGAAGTGATCAAGTGCTAAATGATCTCAAGCGCAAGTTGCATTTATCCACTGACACAGACCACGTTCAATAGTAACACATTTGGGGAAAAATAATGAATGAATCAATGAAGAAAAGTGGCAAATTAATAGTTGGGATACTAGGTATATAATACCAAAAGACAATCAATCATTCTATAACAATGGCCCTTAGCCAACTAGGTTTTTATATCATCATATCAGTTATTGTGCAGTGTTACTTCTGAACTACAAAACACCTCCCATTATTATGGAGATAAGAGCGAGAGGTGTTCTGTAATCTGGTCCAATGGTGACAACGCTGTTCTTCTAAAGATAGTGCCGTAAGTGAACATTGTCCCCTTAGAAAGTTTGTTGGTTGGTGGCAGTATCACCAGATGAAAAAGTATAAAAAGTCAATCCAGAGCATTGGGTCCCCAGGTATCCGCGACATGTCACGTTACCAAGATTTCCCTCACCTTTAAAACATTGTCAATGGCTTGGAATGAAAGTTATTCTAAAGGCCTGTTGGGGGTACTTGAGCAATAAGGTTGGCAAACCCTGCCCTAGGGCTTGCTTGGTCATGATTTTTAGCTTGTTTTCTGCAGCTGCATCAAGTCTCCATAAATACATTTCATTAGCTCAATGCTGAATGTTTTATATTGCCATAACTGCAATAAAATAACACAGTATAAAAATAGATATATTACATTGGTGGGTCATTTTAGCCACTTCCCGCCCGCCTGCCGGCTTTTTACAGCGACAGTGTGGCTCTATTGTGGACACGCAGTTAGGGGGCGAGAGCACGCCACCAGCGGCACTTTGCAGGAATGTGCCTGCGGCTCAGGCAGACCAGATGTCCGCCGGCGAGCCGCGATGACCTGCCAGAGTGAAAGAACTGGGAACCGCCGATGTAAACACAGCGGTTTCCCGCTGTCAGTGGGGACATAAGAGATCTACTGATCCCTGTAACTGGGATCAGTTAGATCTCTTATGCCCAAGGTAGCCCAGCCCCCTCACAGTTAGAACATGCCTAGGGAACACAGTTAACCCCTTCACTGCCCCTGCAGGTTAACCCCTTCACTGCCAATGACATTTATACAGTAATCAGTGGATATTTAAAATTTCCGATCGCTGTATAAAATGTCATTGGTCCAAAACAAGTGTCAAAAATGTCCGACATGTCCGCTGCAATGTCGCAGTCTCGATAAAAATCACAGATCACCGCCAAAAAAAAAAAAGAAAAAATAATATAAAAAACATCAGAAATTAATTCTCATGGTTTGTAAACGCGGCAACTTTTGCGTAAATCAATCAATAAACGGCGATTGCGATTTTTTTTTTTTTACCAAAAATATAAGGAAGAACATAAAATCGGGCAAAACCGTTGAATAAATTTGTTTTTTTATATTTTTTTTTGGATTTGTATTTTAGCAAAAAGAAAAATGGTTGTTTTTTTTTTTTTTAGCAAAATTGTCGCTCTTTGTTTATAGCGGTGCTCAGAAATGACGCAGAGGTGACCAAATACCACCAAAAGAAAACTCTATTTGTGGGAAAAAGAGGACGCAAATTTAGTTTGAGTACAATGTTACACAACCGCGCAATTGTCAGTTAAAGCGACGCAGTGCCGCATCGCAAAAAGTGCTCTGGTCCTACAGTGGGAAATTCTTCCGGGGCTGAAGTGGTAAAACAAATGCCAACATCTGATCTGAAGCTTATCACCATGACTGGTTTTACAAAAAGAACAAGTCTATACCTGTACCACCTTCTGCGTCACTATCCTCAGAGTCCGATGCGATTGCCTTCTTATGCCTCTTTTGAACAATCTCCTCTTCACTATCACTTCCTTTTCCAGACACTGCAAAGGACACAAAAAAAATAAATCAACAATATAGCTGAATGATCTCAAAGAATTTTACAAACACCAGGACATATGTTTCAGCCACAATCAGAAGAGAACGAACAACGGAACATTCCAGCAGTTAAAACAGAATTCAAAGGTAAACCTAACAAAAAAAATGCTACCTCCCCATCCTAACACCTATGCTAGCTAACCTATGTAAGAAAGATGTAAATACTATTGTAGTCCAGTCCAGTCAAGTGATCCAGCTCCCCTGTGTCAGCCAGCTGTCGCTGCACAGGAGCGGAGGGCACGCTGACAACGGATGGTCCATAATAAGCCTATGGTGATATCACCACTCCCAGGCATTGCCAAGCATTCTCTCCTCTCCCCTGCAGCCGCTGTTGACTTACACAGGGGAGATAATGTGACCCGAGTGGCCGGAAAATAGGCAAGTATATACATCTTTCTTACACAGGTTAGGAGGGGGTGGGAAGCATTTTTAAGATTAAGTTTATCCTGGAATTCTACTTTAAAAGAGAGCTCAGTACAACTAACCTGATTTGTGCTCTTGCTCTTCACCATCAGAATGCTGTGGCTCATCGTCTGATCGATGTCGCCCAATTTCCTCATCATCTGAATGTTGACGTTGTTCATCGTCTGACTGTCTGTGCTCCTGATCTTCATCATCCGAGTGCTGCTGCTCATCATCTGATCTCTGTCGCTCTAGTTCATCATCTGAATGTTGAATCTTTAGCTCTTCCTCGTCATCTGATCGCTGATGGTCATGGTCGTCTCCATCAGAGTGCTGCCTCTCATAATCAGAATGTCTGTGTTCATTGTCCTCATCATCCGAATGCTGCCTGTGATCTTCACCATCAGAGTGGTGTTCTTCGCGGTCTTCTCCATCAGACTCCCTGTTCATCTCATCATCTGATCGAAGGTTACCTTCCTCATCGGAATGTTGGACCTCATCATCGGAGTTCTGCATTTTTTCCTCTTCGTCTGATTGATCACTTTTATCATCCCTGGCCCACTTTTCATCCTCAGAATGAGCTTCTTTTTCTGAGCCCTCAGCATCTGAGTGACGGCTACTGTGATCGGATTTGTGCCCCATATCTTCTTCGTTGTCTTCATCATGATAATTTTCAGAACCACTATGCTGTTCAGCATCTGACTGATCATTTTCCTGATCTGAGTGAACGTTCCCTTCAGATCGATTATCCGATCTCTCTGAACGGTTGTAACTACCGCTGTGCTGAGAGCCAGCTTCGTCCTCACTGTCATCGCCAAACAATTCTTTATTGCTGGGTTTCACGGCAGAATGTGCATCATCATCATCATCGTCCCGTTCACTGTCGCTTCCAGAAGGATTACTAACCGAGCCAACGTTCCTTGGTTCTGAATCAGAGCCAACGTTCCTTGGTTCTGAATCGGAGCCGGACCCAGAATCGGAGTCTGGAATAAAATAAAAAAATATAATTGGAATTTTCTAATAAAAAAAACATATCATGCAAACATGTAGTGTTGAGAGAGGCTTAGAGGGGCTAGCCTTCTGCAAATCAAATAAATTGTACCCTGCATATGCCTTAATACAAAAAACCTGGAATAAGGTTAGACAGTGGCAACAGGTTACAGGATTCACAAGATTTAGTCCTATATGGAATAACGCATACTACCGAGAACTAGCCAAGTTAACATATGGTGCAAGGTGGAAACTCTACGGGGTCACCCATCTGCACCATATTTTCTCTAATGGGCGGTTGCGTTCTTTTCTGGATTTACAAGAGAGGTTTCATCTCCCTAATTCAATGCACTCTTATTATGTACAGCTTCACCGTATGGTAAAGGCACAAGGAGGGCCTGATCTCTGGACACAATCACCTACCCCTGTGTTTAATTACATGTTTGAGGATGTCTCCTATAAAGGATTTTTATCACGTCACAGCTTCCTCCGGGATCATCCTATTAGTGCGATATCTCGGTGGGAGAAGGGCATAGGTGCATTTGAGGAGGAGCAATGGGAAGAGGCCCTCTTGGTGGTTAAACAATGCCCCCAAAATGTGGCTCAACGCCTTTCACGGCTGCATTTGCTTCTGCAGGTGCATTATACACCAACAAGGCTGTTCCACATGGGCAACAGGGAAACTCTACTTGTACAAGATGCAGCATGGACCATGCTGCACAGATATTGGAAGGATGTTGTCCATACCATCAACCAGGCGTTTCAGGTCCAGGTGCCAGAGGAACCGAAACAATACTTATTGGGGATTTAGTGTGATCTCCCTGTTGAGGATTTCCCTAAGCAGGTCATTGTAGCTAGGGCACTTTTTCAGGCCCGCAAGTTAATATTACAGCACTGGACTTCCACTGACCCTTCCACACTGAAGGAGTGGATAGCCAAAAGGGGGTGTAACCGTCGACTGGAAAAATATATTTTTCAGCATAGGGGTAGCTTCGGTAAATTTGACAAGTTATGGGCCCCCATGGTTGGATACATCAGGCCTGGCACCGGTCGACCTTGCAATGGATTGCCTGACCATTGGCTGGGGTTGAGCAGTATATCTGACCTGATGATGTCTTTAGGTAGTGGGGTATATATCAAGAGAAAAAGGAAGGCGCACGCACCTAGTGCATTACCAAAAACACTTTTATTAAAATTGATAGCAAGAGAGGGTACTCACAAAATGGTGGGTGCACAACCTGTGCAGACTATGACAGAGTGAAATCTGACGCGTTTCGGGGGCGCGTTTCTCTTGCTATCAATTTTAATAAAAGTGTTTTTGGTAATTCACTAGGTGCGTGCGCCTTCCTTTTTCTCTTGTTTTCTAGTCGCTTTCGGATTTCCCCGTCCGAGGAGGGCTGCACACATCAATTCATTTACCTTTGCCCAGTTGGTTGTCTGCCATACAAGAGGACTTATCAGCGCGGGATTTTCTCACTTTCGTTTTGAGTGGGGTATATATACTTGAATTATCATGCATATACCTATTTGTTTGGCTTTTGAGGGTTGACCATTATACCCTGTTGTTTAATGCCATGTTGCATGCATGGCTTCAAAATACTACGTATTTGTGTGTGCATATGTGCTGGACTTTGTAATGCTTGCACAAATGGCTAATAATGTTTTCTTTGAGATAAATAAAAAAATAAATAAATAAATAAAAAAAAACCTTGTAGTGAATGGTGATCTATGGTCCTCATATGAACTCTCATTGCAGCTGTTCATGTATAAGCCCAGTACAGCACACTTTTTAATGATTATCCCCAAGTGGTGATCACACAGCTGTACATAAGATACATGTCTCTTCTTTGTATTGATCTTTTCCAAATAAATGTGTTATGTGCAAAATGAATTCCTATAGGGCCCTCAACTCATACTACTGCAGAAGGAAACAGTGCAGGGCCCTTCTCTATCCACACTGTAACGCAGTGATCTGAACAGTTCATACAGGGGTTGTAAATGTGCATACAAACCTAAAACAAAATATCACTTACTGGTAGCCATTCTTCCTTCACCCGTCTTAATGCGGTTGTATCGCCTAAATGACATTTTTATCTACAGCTAAACCTATAATAAGGCTTAGCTGTAGGTAAAAAGAATATCACCTAAACCTGTATGGTTTAGGAGATATTCTAACTGCAATGCCACTGACGTCAGCAGGGGCATGCGCAGTGACGTCCCAGGGAAGGCCTGGCGCATAGCGCCGAACCCTGCCGGAAAGTCCGCCAGACCTCCTGCGCTTGCAATGCATACTAGCTCATTATGCCTTTGTCTTCCAGGTGGTTTTTTTTCCTCCTTTAGGGGAGACAAGCGCTTTAAAAAGTGTTAGTTTACCTTTTTAGGAATAATTAAGAGGTAAACACCTCACACACTCACTGTACTTACCTTCGTGGGTAATGAGCTGCGAGTGCCCACGCAGCTGATGTAGCAGTTCGGGGATTTGAAATCCCTGCTCTTCTTCCCCTTATCTCTGCAGGGCTTGCAGGGACAGATCGGAATGATTCCAAATGGTCAAAGCGGACACATGGCCGTTCTGATCTGTCCCAGAAGTCCTACAGAAAGAAGGGGAAGAAGAGGGGGATTTCAAATCCCCAGACTACAGGTAATCACTAATGGAGGCAAGTACAGCAGGGGGGAGGGTGCAGGAAATTTCACCTTTTCTTTCTTCTAAGGTGAACTTACACTTTAAGCCTAACTCTAGGAATTGGAAAAGAAATCTACCCTTGCAGTGGCCCTTACCTACTCTGCAAGGGTTAAATGCTCATTATGTGTATGGGGTAGAGGTACAGGCATTATAACTTATCTGACTCCCCATTCCGGCACTGTACTCCTCTCTGTGAGTGGTCCCTCTGGGTCATCATGCACAATGGAGGGCTAGTTACCATGCATTGTACATGGAGGAGGTGAGCAAGCGACCCCAGCAATCAGCAACCTAGAAAGGAGGCTGCAGTTGACTGCGGTGGAACCCTGCTGGTGTACAGAACAAGGGGAGTGTTCAAGCACTGCTAGATACAATGAGCAGAACACTGCGAGGTAGATATTTTCTACATCCTTGAGTTGGGGGGGGGGGGTTAAAGAGGAACTTCATCCCCCTTTTTTTTTTTTTTTTATTATTCCTTGGTAATTGTTCCTGCATGCAAAAAAAAAAAAAAAAAAAAAAAAGAAAATAAAACATACTTACTGGTCCATGGAGTCCAGCATTGTCCTCCTTGCAGCTCTGTGTTCTTTTGTCAAATGTGCTCCCCCACCACCAACTTAGCCCAACACCTTGCAGGTCTCAGTGACCTGGAAAGAATATGTGGGCCGCTCAGGCTTGGTAAAGAGGGGATGTATGAATGGTGCAGCTGCTGTTAGAGTGCTGACAGGGGATGGAGCCCACCCTGGCTCCTACAATGGTCCAGGAAAGGGGTAGCCCCTGGAAGTCGCACATCTAAGGTTTCCTATTGAGGTGAATAGAGTGGCAACCTCATCCTGGACTCCAATCCACATGACTAAGCTCAGGGGGGCGAAGTGAAACACGTTGGGGGCGTGGCCTGGTGGAGTCCAGGCTGAGGTTGCCACTCTATTCACCTCTCTAGGAAATCTTAGATGTGGGACTTCCAGGGGCCACTCCTTTCTTTCCTGGACCTTGCCAAGTCTAGAGGCACTCTCCTCTCCTGTCCCTCGGCATCCTCACATCCAATATGGGCTCTGCGCTCCACTTGATGATGTCAGTGGACCTCCCACGGACTGATGTAGGGGAGAAGAGGCTGCAGAGACCGGTCCTAAAATGCCCACAGATGGATCAACGTTCAGCAGAGACAGGCTGCATTTTGATCCATGTGTGGCCACTGCAGTTGATCTGTCGATTGACTTCTGTTCAGCAGCCCCATAAGATAAAAGCTGCTCGATCAGCGGCTCCAGTGCTGATCTGTGTATTCTGACAGTGAGGAAGTCTCCCCACCCATTGTCATTATACAATAGTGCATTGGGAAGGATTCCCCCATCCATAATGAGTGTGTGGATGGGGAAACCGGTTCAGTTTTTTCATTCAGCCTGCTGATTGTATGAAAAAAAACCCGAAACCAACTACAGTCCCTGACAAAAGTCTTGTCGCTTATCTATTTTGTAGAAACGCCTGCTATTAACCTGACTTTTAATTAATCAATTGGTGTTAGAAATAGCGCATATGAACAGCTAAAACCCTCCCAAATGATGTTTAATGCACTGAAATAAATTAGTTTCACTGAAAAAAGATTTATCATTTAATCAAGACAGAAAGGTCAAATTTTGGCAAGACAAATGTTTTGTCGCTTATACAGAAATTGAACAAATTTACTGCAAATACAAAAATATGTCAGCAAATTAAGTAGTGGTGCTGTGAGATCCAAATTTAATATCTTGTATGACTTCCATGAGCTTGAAGGACTGCATCCATGCGGTTTGGCAAGGATTCATACAATTTATTGATGAAGTCATCAGGAATAGCAAAGAAAGCAGTCTTGCATGCCTCCCAGAGTTCATCAATATTCTTTGGTTTTGTCTTCCATGCCTCCTCTTTCATCCTACCCCACATATGCTCAATGATGTTCATGTCTGGTGACTGGGCTGGCCAATCCTGGAGCATCTTGATCTTCTTCGCCTTGAGGAACATTGATATGGAGATGGAAGTATGCGATGGAGCACCATCCTGCTGCAGAATTTGGCCTCTTTTATGGTTGGGAATATAAGAGGTAGCTAAGATTTCTTGGTATTTTAGACTATTGATGTTGCCTTCCACCCTGCAGATCTCTCGCACACCCCCATACTGGATGTAACCCCAGACCATGATTTTTACGCCACCAAACTTCACTGTTTTCTGGGTGAATCTCAGATCCATGCGGACTCCAGTAGGTTTCCTGCAATATTTGCGGTGACTGTGGTGTAATTCAACAGAAGATTCATCTGAAAAATCCACCTTCTGCCACTTTTCCACAGTCCATCCTTTTAGCAGGCTGTGGGCCTTGGCAAATGCCACACGGTTTTTCAATTGTCTGTTGTTTAGTGCTGGCTTCTGGGCACTAATTCGACCATGGAGGGTATTTTGAGACAGAATCCGACAAACTGTTCTGGTTGACACTGGGACTTCAGGTGATCAGGTCTCGTGGAGCTCTGCTGCAGTGGAAAATGGGCTGGCCTTGGATTTTCGAGCCAACAAACGGTCCTCTCGAGCAGTTGTCTTGCGGGGTCTGCCTGACCTGGGCTTGTCAAAAATGTCTCCAGTCTCTTCAAATCCTTTTTTTTATCCTCTGTACTTGACGCTGAGACACATTGAAGGTGTCTGCCACATCAGCCGTGGATCTGGTCTTCAGCCTTTTGATAATCAAAACTTTAGTCTCAGGGTGAATCTTAGGCATGTTTGCAGAGGTGCAGTTGATGTGAAGGTCTAGTGTACTGGGGTTCTTTTTATACACACCTGAGACCTAATTGATCCATTATTAGTCACAGGTGAAGCTCATATGACAAGGCGACAACACTTATGTCTTTGCAAAAATTGACTCAATGGGCTTTACCAAGCTGTGAATATTAGAATACTTTTTGACAGTTTCGTTTTGCACTGAAACATTATTACAAAAGCTGTTGGGATTAAAATGAGCCATTTCTTGTAAAAAAATCTTGATTAGAAATATATTTCAGCGGCACTTCAGGTCAATTTGTAGACAAGCGACAAGACTTTTGTCAGGGACTGTACAGCCAACCAGCTTTACAGCATGGAGGGGACTTGTTGGGAGTGATGGATTGGGGGAGTAAAATGGCTTTCCTATCCCCTGGACCCAAACAAGTATTTCACCCTTGCTGTGTGGGGACAGCCCCACAGGGAGGACCATTACTTTCCCTGGAGTTCAGTGTTAGACACATCAGGTATTTATCGCTGTCTGTGTGCTCGTTGGGGAGTCATTCTCCCAGCTTGTTATGGTGATCGGCATGACTTGGATAGAAGATGATGAGGGATTCGAAATGATGGAGGGGAAGTCTTCCAAAGGTGTCACCTGTTGTGGTGACAACTAACTTCCTCTTACGAAGTATGAAGGAGAGATTTTCTTTCACTTCCTATTGTGTCTCTGGAAGTGAAATCTACACAACAGAACACTGATGGTTTCCTATATACATTCCTGGAGGTCTACCAGCCGTGATCCCATCATTGACCCCAGACCCGACACCCGCGATCCCATCAGTGACCCCAGATCCGACACCCGCGATCCCATCAGTGACCCCAGACCCGACACCCGCGATCCCATCAGTGACCCCAGACCCAACACCCGCGATCCCATCAGTGACCCCAGACCCGACACCCGCGTTCCCATCAGTGACCCCAGACCCGACACCCGCGATCCCATCAGTGACCCCAGACCCTACACCCGCGATCCCAGCAGTGACCCCAGACCCGACACCCGCGACCCCATCAGTGACCCCAGACCCGACACCCGCGACCCCATCAGTGACCCCAGACCCGACACCCACGATCCCATCAGTGACCCCAGACCCGACACCCGCGATCCCAGCAGTGACCCCAAATCTGACATACATGATCAGATGCCACAAGCTGTCTGTCCAGCTGGATAGAGATTGGGCCCCCCGAGTGCAATTCTCCTGTAAATACAAATGGAGGGCAGCGCATGCTGAGAGTTGTAGTTCCATGGTGGTTACAGAGTTCCGTGTTCCCTCCAGCAGAGCTGCAGTGTGAGAACAGACAGTAGGGGGCACTATAAACCCCGCCATAGAGATGTATGAGAGCCCAACACCCAACCACTCACCGTCCGCTTTCTGCTCGGGCTCAGACTCGGCATCGCTACCGAACAGACCCTCCAACGCGTCCATAGCTGGGACCGCTGCCGCCAAGCGAAGGAAGCGTCGTAAAAGCGGAAGTAGGAGATCACCCGGAAGCGGATAGAGGAGGAAGTGTGGATGGCGCTGTAGAGCAGAGGTTGTGTAATGTGTGACTGTGCACCAATCAGCGACCAGGCCTGGGGTGTCCGGGGACACTGACACCGGAACTGATCATTTCTACAGAACATCAACATTGAGGGGCTGAGGGTGATGGGGGCTGGGCCCGCGCTCCACCCATGGGAAGAGGGATGGTGACTGCTTCTCTTCAATGACCCTCATCACAGCCGTCCTCCTCCCCCGGAGATCCCATCCACTCCTCATCTGTCCTTCCATCCCTCCGTCCTTCCATCCCCCCGTCCTTCCATCCCCCTGTCCTTCCATCCCTCCGTCCTTCCATCGCTCCGTCCTTCCATCCCCCCGTCCTTCCATCCCCCTGTCCTTCCATCCCTCCGTCCTTCCATCCCCCTATCCTTCCATCCCTCCGTCCTTCCATCCCTCAGTCCTTCCATCCTCCTATCCTTCCATTCCTCCGTCCTTCCATCCCTTAGTCCTTCCATTCCCCTATCCTTCCATCCCCCTGTCCTTCCATCCCCCTGTCCTTCCATCCCTCTGTCCTTCCATCCCCCTGTCCTTCCATCCCCCTGTCCTTCCATCCCCCTGTCCTTCCATCCCCCTGTCCTTCCATCCCCCTGTCCTTCCATCCCCCTATCCTTCCATCCCTCTGTCCTTCCATCCCCCTGTCCTTCCATCCCCCTGTCCTTCCATCCCC
>BLSH010185965.1:1005853-1045125 GCA_018402905.1 Glandirana rugosa
TCCCTCTCCTTCCATACTTCCATACTTCACCCTCTATCCCTCTGTCCTTCCATACTTCCACCCCTCACCCCTCTGTCCTTCCATCCCTGATCCCTCATACTTCTATCCCAAATCCCTCATCGCCCTATCCTTCCATACGCCCATCCCAAATCCCTCATCCTTCTGTGCTTCCATTCCAAATACATCTGTCCTTCTATACTCCCATCCCAAATCCCTCACCCCTCTATCCATCTGTCCTTCCATCCCTCACCCTCCTATCCCTCTGTCCTTCCATCAAAGATCCCCCATATTTCCATCCCAAATCCCTCATCCCCCCTATCCTTCCACCACTCATCCTTCTGTCCTTCCATACTCCCCCTATCCCTCTATCCTTCCATCCCAAATCCCTCAACCTGTCCTTCCATACTCCCATCCCAAATCCCTCATCCTTCTGTCCTTCTATACTCCCCATCCTTCCACCCCTCCTCCTTCTGTCCTTCCATACTCCCATCCCTCATTCTCCCTATCCTTCCACCCTTCATCCCCCTGTTCTTCCATACCTCTTCCCTATATCCCTCTGTCCTTCCATTCCTCATTCCCTTATTCTTTGCTTTGTTTTATTGAAGTTTTTTTCTGTCCTAAATAATATCATGCCAATTACAAAAAAAACTCCCAAGCAAAACTTCATTCATTTAAATTTGATTTGTTCCTTTATAAAACAGATTTCTGTTGGCCCACAAATATTTGTGAAATATACAATATGATCCTTGTACTGAAAAAGTTTGGAGGTATGATCGCCAAATGCGACATGCTGCAAAATTTTTGCTGTGAAGCATCACGGCTACAGCAATTTGTACAGCACTGTCTAGCTGCAATGCTAACTCGTCAGTGGGTGGCTGGAGAACAGTAAAAATGGTAGGCCAAGTCATCTATCTCCAGGTGTACATCCCAATACTGTTCCTGTTCAGCCATGACACTCTTCCTGTTGTGTTCTCTATGTACAAAAATCATACCTAATGGCAGCAACATATTTGCAGGTAGGGGAATTCCTGCTAAAGCCTTACTAGTCTTAAAAATGTTGCCTCAGCCCTCCTAACACCTATACTAACTAACGTGTGTAAATAAAATGGTTGTATATACTTACCTATCTTAAGCCCACACTGGTGCAGTCATGTCATCTGGCTCCCCTGTGTCCCCTGCGGTGGCTGCAGGAGCGCTGACAACTGCTGCACCATGGGAGCCTATGGGTGATGACATCACTCCTGGTTTTCCCAGCTGTTGTCGGGTGCTCTATTTCCCTGCAGTAGCCACTAGCTGACACAGGTAATCATGTAAAGAAGAAAGAGGTAGCCCCTGGAAGTCGCACATCCATGATATCCTAGAGAGGTGTATAGAGTGGCAACCTCAGCCTGGACTCCAACATGTTTCACTCTACCCCCGGAGCTTAGTCATGACTATTCACCTCTCTAGGATATCTTGGATGTGCAACTTCCAGGGGCTACCCCTTTCTTCTTTGCAGGAGCCAGGACAGGCTCCACCCCATGTCAGCACTCCAAATAGCAGCTGTGGATGCACCGTTCACATATCCCCTCTCTACCAAGTCTGAGCGGCACACACATCCTTTTCAGGTCACAGGGAATCATGTAACCAGAGCGGGTTGAAAATAGGGGAGTATATGCATCTTTTTAATACAGGATAGTATAGGTGTTTCAACTTTTGGTTTCTAATATACATTTTAAAAACAAGTAAAAATATAAAAAGAAAAAAAAAAAAATAAAATATATATATATATATACATATACAGTCAGGTCCATAAATATTGGGACATCGACACAATTCTAATCTTTTTGGCTCTATACGCCACCACAATGGATTCAAAATGAAACGAACAAGATGTGCTTTAACTGCAGACTTTCAGCTTTAATTTGAGGGTATTTACATCCAAATCAGGTGAACGGTGTAGGAATTACAACAGTTTGTATATGTGCCTCCCACTTTTTAAGGGACCAAAAGTAATGGGACAGATTAACAATCATAAATCAAACGTTCACTTTTTAATACTTGGTTGCAAATCCTTTGCAGTCAATTACAGCCTGAAGTCTGGAATGCATAGACATCACCAGATGCTGGGTTTCATCCCTGGTGATGCTCTGCCAGGCCTCTACTGCAACTGTCTTAAGTTCATGCTTGTTCTTTGGGCATTTTCCCTTCAGTTTTGTCTTCAGCAAGTGAAATGCATGCTCCATTGGATTCAGGTCAGGTGATTGACTTGGCCATTGCATAACATTCCACTTCGTTCCCTTAAAAAACTCTTTGGTTGCTTTCGCAGTATGCTTCAGGTCATTGTCCATCTGCACTGTGAAGTGCCGTCCAATGAGTTCTGAAACATTTGGCTGAATATGAGCAGATAATATTGCCTGAAACACATCAGAATTCATCCTGCTGCTTTTGTCACATCATCAATAAATACAAGAGAACCAGTTCCATTGGCAGCCATACATCCCCACGCCATGATACTACCACCACCATGCTTCACTGATGAGGTGGTATGCTTTGGATCATGAGCAGTTCCTTTCCTTCTCCATACTCTTCTCTTCCCATCACTCTGATACAAGTTGATCTTGGTCTCATCTGTCCATAGGATGTTGTTCCAGAACTGTGAAGGCTTTTTTAGATGTTGTTTGGCAAACTATAATCTGGCCTTCCTGTTTTTGAGGCTCACCAATGGTTTACATCTTGTGGTGAACCCTCTGTATTCACTCTGGTGAAGTCTTCTCTTGATTGTTGACTTTGACACACATACATCTACCACCTGGAGAGTGTTCTTGATCTGGCGAACTGTTGTGAAGGGTGTTTTCTTCACCAGGGGAAGAATTCTTCGGTCATCCACCACAGTTGTTTTCCATGGTCTTCCAGGTCTTTTGGTGTTGCTGAGTCACCGGTGCATTCTTTCTTTTTAAGGATGTTCCAAACAGTTGATTTGGCCACACCTAATGTTTTTGCTATCTCTCTGATGGGTTTGTTTTTTCAGCCTAATGATGGCTTGCTTCACTGATAGTGACAGCTCTTTGGATCTCATATTGAGAGTTGACAGCAGCAGATTTCAAATGCAAATAGCACACTTGAAATTAACTCTGGACCTTTTATCTGCTCCTTGCAAATGGGATAATGAGGGAATAACACACACCTGGTCATGGAACAGCTGAGAAGCCAATTGTCCCATTACTTTTGGTCCCTTAAAAAGTGGGAGGCACATATACAAACTGTTGTAATTCCTATATCGTTCACCTGATTTGGATGTAAATACCCTCAAATTAAAGCTGAAAGTCTGCAGTTAAAGCACATCTTGTTCGTTTCATTTCAAATCCATTGTGGTGGTGTATAGAGCCAAAAAGATTAGAATTGTGTCGATGTCCCAATATTTATGGACCTGACTATACATGTACACACACACACAGTATCTCACAAAAGTGAGTACACCCCTCGCATTTTTGTAAATATTTTATATCTTTTCATGTGACAACACTGAAGAAATGACACTTTGCTACAATGTAAAGTAGTGAGTGTACAGCTTGTATAACAGTGCAAGTTTGCTGTCCCCTCAAAATAACTCAACACACAGCCATTAATGTCTAAACTGCTGGCAACAAAAGTGAGTACACCCCTAAGTGAAAATGTCCAAATGGCCCCAATTAGCCCTTTTCCCTCCCCTGGTGTCATGTGACTTGTTAGTGTTACAAGGTCTCAGGTGTGAAGGAGGAGCAGGTGTGTTAAATTTGGTGTTATCGCTTTCACATCCTCCAAACTGGTCACTGGAAGTTCAACATGGCACCTCATGGCAAAGAACTCTCTGAGGATCTGAAAAAAAGGGATTTTATTAAAACTTACCGTAAAATCCTTTTCTCCGAGTTCACTGACAGACACAGCTCTTCATGACTTTGTGGGGTTTTATGTTCGTCCTATTGGAGTTAACTAGGCAGGGAAAAGAATCAGCTGGCCCCTCCCTTGGGGGCTGTCCTCTCTTCCTACATTAAACCCCCTCACAGTATAGCTCTTCAGTTCGTACACAAGCCGTACCAAAACAGAGCCCAGAGGGGTGGGTGCTGCGTCTGTCAGTGAACTCGGAGAAAAGGATTTTACGGTAAGTTTTAATAAAATCCCTTTCTCTCCTTACGTTCACTGACAGACGCAGCTCTTCATGACTTTGTGGGGACGTCCCCAAGCTGTGTCAAAAAAGAGGGGTGGGTAAACGCAAACAACTGTACCCAACTGAACCTCTGAGGAGGCACCAGTCGCGCCTACACTGCCGCCTGCAGAACTTTGCGGCCAAAGGCAGCATCCGAAGATGCGAACACATCAATTTTGTAAAAATTTAGCGAAAGTGTGAACCAAGGCCCAAGTGGCCGCTTTGCACACCTGTGACACCGAGGCCTGGTGTCTGAAAGCCCAGGAAGTACTAACCGCCTGGGTAGAATGAGTCGTGACCGGAAAAGGGGGAACCTTGCCCCGAACAGAATACGCATGGGTCACGGTTTTTCTAATCCACTGAGAAATCGTAGCCGAAGAGGCCGCCAAACCTTTGCGCGGGCCCTTTGGTAAAACAAACAAGGCGTCAGCTTTACGAAAAGGAGCTGTAGCAGCCAAGTACACTCGTAAGGCCCTTACTACGTCCAAAGCATGCAGCTCGAAACTCCTTCGGGTGCGATGGACGAGAGCTCAATGAAGGCAGGATAATATCATCACTAATGTGAAAGGAAGAGACTACCTTCGGAAGAAAAGAGGGAGAAGGTCGCAAGACCGCCTTATCCCTATGCAGTACCAAATAGGGAGACTTGCACATAGTGCGGCTAATTCCGACATCCGTCTGGCAGAAGTGATGGCTACTAAGAAAGCCACCTTCTGTGACAGAAGCTATAAGGAAATCTCCCTGATTTTCTCATAAGGTGGTTTCTGGAAAAAACAGAGCACCAGATTCAATCCCACGGAGCCATCGGAGACCTTACCCGAGGCACCGCCTGACGCACACCTTGTACAAAGGTACGAATCAGAGTGCGCGAGGCCAAAAGCCTCTGGAAGAGAATGGCTAAAGGCCAAAATCTGGCCAGTGATAGTACTCAAGGCCAAATTTTTGTACAGGCCCTCCTGTAAAAGGTCAGGACCTTGGGTACAACATAAGAGCGGGGGGAAAAGCCCTCCGCCTCACACCAGGCAAAGTATGCCTTCCGGGTGCGGTGATAGATCTTGCAACAGGTACACTAACAAGTTGTTAGCAAGGTAGGGATTACAGAGTCGGCAACTCCGCAATCCCTCAGCACCTGGGACCCAATAGCCAAGCCGTCAGAGCCAGCAAGGGTAAAGCAGGGTGCAATATGGGTCCTTGGGACAGAAGATCGTCTCGCTCCGGGAGCCGCCAGGGGGCGGCCACCACCATTTGCACGACGTCGGCGTACCAAGTGCGCCGGGGCCAATTTGGGGCCACCAGAATTGTCGGTATCCCCTCCATCATCATCCTGCGTACCAATCTCGGGAGCAGTTGAATCTGAGAAAATACTTACAGGAGACAATGATGGCTCCAGGGGCCACTAGAGCGTCCGTGGCCACTGCCAACGAATCCCTCGTTCTGGATACAAAGACTCCCACTTTGAGATCGAACCGGGACGCCATGATCTACATCCGGCGTCCCCCATTCGAGACAATTCGACCGAACACCTCCAGGTGGAAGACCACACCCTTCGGTCCAGTGTCTGGCGACTGAAAAGTCCACCTGCCAATCTTTGGAATGTAAACCGCCGATAGTGTTGGAACAGGAGTTCCGGCCCCGCAGTGTCAAAGCAGCCTCTGCTGCCGCCGCTGGGCCCTCATGTCACCCTGGTGAATCACACACACGCCACCGCTGTGGCAATGTCCGATGTAATTCGGATCGGGCGGCCTTGCAATCACATTGACCAATGAAGGAGACATAATCTTATCGCTCCCAGCTCCAGCACTTTGATGGACAGACGAGCCTCCTAAGGCGAGCAACGGTCCTGGATCGATAGCTGCCCCAGGACTCCACCCCAGCCCATCAGGCTGGCATCTGTGGTGAATATCATCCACTGAAAAGGGCAGAAACGAATTCCCCTGAATTAGGGCCGGGTCCCGAAACACCGGATCAGACACGCCCTGGTCTGGGGGCTCAGCTGGACAGGAAAAACCAACGACCGATGGGACATGTCCCACCGAGTCAGGATTACTCGTTGGGAACAATGAGTGTAACTCCGGGCAAAAAGGTATCGCCTCAAAAGACGAGATCATGAGCCCCAGCACCCTCATACAGAACCGTAGTGAAAACTGACGGAACGACAAGAGGGTACGCACAGCCGACTGTAAACAGCAGATTTTACACGTGGAAGGGAGAAAAAACACCTTCGCGTGTTCAATGTCCAGAAATGAGACTCAGATACTCCAGACGGCGGGAAGGAGACACTGACGACTTCTCCAGGTTTTGTAACCAACCGAAGTAGATGCCATCGTGATGCTCACAGTCTCCCCCAGAGTTGAGACCGAGTCCGCGCACAGGCGCAGATGGTCCAGGTATGCCGCTTACGGCCATGCCTCTCTGACGCAGTAATACCAACACCGGAGTTACAACTATGTAACGACCCGGGGTGCGGAGGTCAGGCCGAAGGAGAGAGTCACGAATCAGAACGGTGATCCCCCACCGCGAACCGCAGGAAAAAACTGGAGACGGGTATGGATGGGTACATGGAGGCACGCGCCTCCTATGTCTAAAGTCGCCAAACATACTCCTGGGTGGAGGGCGGCCACAACCGACCTAACCGACTCCATCCGGAACCTTCGCGCCCTGACATACTGGTCATGATGCTCACATTTTTGAGCCTGCAAGGCCAGGATGGGCCAAAGTCCTCCCCATATTTTTGGGTACCACAACAAAGTTTGAGTAAAACTCGAAAACTCTCCCCTGAGGTAACCAGAACAAACACCCTTTGGTCCGAGAGGCCTGTACTGCCTCAGATAGGGCCTTTGAAGCCAAGGAAAACATAATATTTAAAAGGAAGAACCAGTCTGGGGTAGAGAGAAAGGAACTCTATTTTGTAGCCGGTGGGCACCACTACCCGAACCCAGCGGTCTGAAACGCGGGGCAAACACCGCTTTGCGTGTTCTGTTTTGCGCTGCCATTGCCGTCCTCCGGCTGTACCACCATGGGCGAGGCCAGAGTACAGCAAAGTCCGCACTTAGAAAACAGAGACTGCAAAGTGCTTCCGTCTTCCTATCAGCGGGAACTTTAAAAGGGAAGTGATAGTAGCCGCCCTAGTAAGGCGTGCACTCAGTGGGTCCACCGCAGGGGACTGCCACTACTTAGAAACTCCCCTCAGGGAAGCGAACTACAAGCGTGTTGTTAGTGAGGGCAAACGCTGTGGGTGCCATTCACAATAGGAAATGGTCAAAGAATGTGTTATAGGATAAGTCTTGGGGCCCTGGGAGGCCTAGAAGATCCACACACTTGCGCAGCAGATCATCAGATTCAGCTGCGACTTAATGCGAATGCCAGCGACAATGGTGGCCATAAGAGGTGCTTCTTGTGCAGCAGCCAGCCCCTGGTCCCCGTAAGGCGGTGCACTAACACCTCCCGTCCCTCATCAGAAAAGGTCTGCAGGGGTCCCAGAGACCCCAGATACCAGCTCTGGTTCAGATGCCTCTCCAGATGATCATGGGGGGGGGAGCGCTGCCTGGGGACCCACAAAGTGGCGTCCTAACGGGGAAAACTCACTGAAGACCGCCCGCAGCAGGTCCAGAAAAGGTCCCTTGATGCCACCTCGGCAGGTAGAAACAAACATACCCTTTTTTCTTTTTTTTTTTTTTTTTTTTTTTTTAACAGAAAAAAGGACAGAGAAGGACTGAGAAGGGGCGCCCACACCCAGCCACACACCCACAGGCCTACACAGAGGACAGTGCCCACCACCACCAGCACCCAAAGGGAGCCCAGCTATACTTGCTGTCAGGTAATGCAGATCGTTCTGGAAGAGCTGTCTGCATTGTCACCGCCGTTTCTGAAGAAGGAGAGAAGCTGCAGCCACGTGTAGATAGCAGAGCATGCAGTCAAAATGGCCGCTGTGAAACACTAGAGGCCGACACACCTTCTCAGGAAACGTGCAGTACCACCTAAGGCCGCTCCGAGCGCTAGAGGGAAAGCCCCATAGGCTGGAAATGTCCGCGGCTACGGCAAAATGGCGGCGGTCCGCCGCAAAATGGCGGCCGAACGCCGCATGGCGATCCGGACGAGAAGGCCGAACGATCGCACGGAGCTGGGGAGGGGGGTGGGGGGAGAGGTGTGGCAGGGGGCAAGATGGAAGGCTGACCCCACCGGTGGCTACCCCGGGCAAGCAGCTGCAGCCGTGGAAAACCCGCATTTGCGGACGTCGGGCCCTCTTCACACCCCGTATGGGGAGGAAGGCAGGGCGCTCACTTACCGGTCCGACGCCACGGTAACCACCCGAATGCAGACTTTCAGCCCTCGACGGCGGTATGCTGCAGGCCCAGAGTCACCCTGCCGAACGAATCGGTAAAGGGGATCAATGGGGGAATCTCGCCCCGGGCCTCCCACACGGAACGGGTAAGATGCGGCGGGTCCCTGTGTTGGGACTGGCTTCGCATCATGTTGGGCAGGTCGGGGAAAGTACAGAGCACCAAGACTCTCGATGCCCCGACCGGCTTCTTGATAGCAGATCATCTTGATTACAGCAAAAAAAGAAAAGAAAAAATGGTCACAATAGGACCGCAGTTCCCAATAGGGAAGCCAGGTCAACTCCTTGCGAACTAGGCATTGAAACTGAAGAGCTATACTGTGAGGGGTTTAATGTAGGAAGAGAGGACGGCCCCCAAGGGAGGGGCCAGCTGATTCTTTTCCCTGCCTAGTTAACTCCTAGTAGGACGAACATAAAACCCCACAAAGTCATGAAGAGCTGCGTCTGTCAGTGAACGTAAGGAGAAAAAAGATTTCTTGCTCTACATAAAGATGGCCTAGGCTATAAGAAGATTACCAAGACCCTGAAACTGAGCTGCAGCACAGTGGCCAAGACCATAGAGCGGTTTAACAGGACAGGTTCCACTCAAAACAGGCCTTGCCATGGTCAATAAAAGAAGTTGAGTGCACGTGCGCTCAGACCATACACTGCATCAAATTGGTCTGCATGGCTGTTGACCCAGAAGGAAGCCTCTTCTAAAGATGATGTACAAGAAAGCCCGCAAACAGTTTGCTGAAAACAAGCATACTAAGGACATAGATTACTGGAACCATGTCATGTGGTCTAATGAGACCAAGATAAACGTATTTGTTTTAGATCAGGGATATGCAATTAGCGGACCTCCAGATGTTGCAGAACTACAAGTCCCATGAGGCATAGCAAGACTGACAGCCGCAAGCATGACACCCAGAGGCAGATGCATGATGGGACTTGTAGTTTTGCAACAGCTGGAGGTCCGCTAATTACATATCCCTGGTTTAGATGGTGTCAAGCGCGTGTGGGGGAAATTAGGTGTAGAGTACAAAAACAAGTGTGTCTTGCCCACAGTCAAGCATGGTGGTGGGAGTGTCCTGGTTTGGGGCTGCATGAGTGCTGCCGGCACTGGGGAGCTACAGTTCATTGAGGGAACCATGAATGCCAACATGTACTGTGACATACTGAAGCAGAGCATGACCCCCTCCCTTAGGAGACTGGGCCGCAGGGAAGTATTCCAACATGATAACGACCCCAAACACACCTCCAAGATGACCACTTCCTTGCTAAAGAAGCTGTGGGTAAAGGTGATGGACTGGTTAAGCGTGTCTCCAGACCTAAACCCTATTGAGCATCTGTGGGGCATCCTCAAATGGATGCTGTAGGAGCGCAAGGTCTCTAACATCCACCAGCCCCGTGATGTCATCATAGAGTGGTGTAAGGGGACTCCAGTATCAACCTGTGAAGCTCTGGTGAACTCCATGCCCAAGAGGGTTAAGGCAGTGCTGGAAAATAATGGTGGACACACAAAATATTGACACTTTGGGCCCAATTTGGACATTTTCACTTTTGTTGCCAACAGTTTAGACATTAATGGCTGTGTGTTGAGTTATTTTCAGGGGACAGCAAATTTACACTATTATACAAGCCGTACACTCACTACTTTACATTGTAGCAAAGTTGTCACATGAAAAGATAGAATAAAATATTTACAAAAATGTGAGGGGTGTACTCACTTTTGTGAGATACTGTGTGTGTGTGTGTGTGTATATATATATATATATATTTTTTTTTTTTCTTTTTATATTTTTACTTTTTTGTTTTTAAAATTTATATTAAAAAACTTTTTTGAGATACTGGGTGTATATATTTATATCTTTTATGTCATTACTTAATCTGATCACAACTTTGTACCTGGTAATAGCAGCCTTAGCCAGCACCCAAATATAGACTTGTAAATTATATTGCAGAGACTAACATTACAAGGGGAGCTATGTTTGGGTCTACATAGTTCTACTGTGTGTGGGGACACAACCACTCTCCTCAGTGTGTTCCCAAGATGGACTACAGTTGTACATCCTGATGCACCCGCCACTGGCATGTGTAGCCCTGGTTCACACCAGTGTGGCTTTGAAATCATGCTACTTCAGATCCATTTCATTGTGGCTTCATTTAACCACTCCCCATCCGGGCCAATTCTGGCACTTCGCTCCTACACGTAAAAATACATTTTTTTTTCTAGAAAATTACTCAGAACCCCCAAACATTATACAGTTGTATGCAAAAGTTTAAGAACCCCTGACAATTTCCATGATGGCCATTTATAAATATTTGGGTGTTTGGATCAGCAATTTCATTTTGATCTATCAAATAACTGAAGGACACAGTAATATTTCAGTAGCGAAATAAGGTTTATTGGATTAACAGAAAATGCACAATATGCATCAAAACAAAATTAGACAGGTGCATAAATTTGGGCACCCCAAAAGAAATATCACATCAATATTTAGTAGAGCCTCCTTTAGCATAAATAACAGCCTTTAGACGCTTCCTATAGCCTGTAATGAGTGTCTGGATTCTGGATGAATGTATTTTGGACCATTCCTCCTTACAAAACATTTCCAGTTCAGTTAGGTTTGATGGTTGCTGAGCATGGACAGCCCGCTTCAAATCACCCCACAGATGTTCAATGATATTCAGGTCTGGGGACTGGGATGGCCATTCCAGAACATTGCTCTTGTTCCTCTGCATAAATGCCCGAGTAGATTTTGAGCAGTGTTTTGGGTCGTTGTCTTGTTGAAATATCCAGCCCCGGCGTAAAATCAACTTTGTGACTGATTCCTCAACATTATTCTCAAGAATCTGCGGTTATTGAGTGGAATCCATGCGACCCTCAACTTTAACCAGATTCCCAGTACCAGCACTGGCCACACAGCCCCACAGCATGATGGAACCTCCACCAAATTTTACTATGGGTAGCAAGTGTTTTTCTTGGAATGCTGTGTTCTTTTGCAGCCATGTATAACGCACCTTATGACCAAAATTAAGCTGGCTTGTCCAAATGTGCATTTGCATACCTCAAGCGACTCAGTTTGTGGCGCGTGTGAAGAAAAGGCTTCTTTCACTTCACTCTCCCTTACAGCTTCTCTCTGTGCAAAGTGTGCTGAATTGTTGAACTATTCACAGTGACACCATCTGCAGCAAGTTGATGTTGGAGGTCTTTGGGGGTGGTCTGTGGGCTGTTTTTAACCGTTCTCACCATCCTTTGCCTCTCCAATATTTTATGTGGCCTGCCACTAAAAGGCTACGCATTCAATCCACCGTATACTGCTGGTGTCCTAGACAGGCTGGCTAACGCGTTTCAAGGCTCTGAGGAAGAGGCTGTGGCCTCGAAACGCATTAGCCAGCCTGTCTAGGACACCAGCAGTATACGCTGGATTGGATGCGTAGCCGTTTAGTGCTCTAAATACTTGCTATCTGAACCCGTTTGTGAGTATGTTTTTATGATCTTTTAATAATTTTTTTTTTTTTTTTTACTGAGGATAATGCACTAGGCCAGTGCGCCCTTGTGTGCTTTCTTGTTCTTCCAGTGTGTCGGGACCTCCCCAGTCCATGAAGTGGCAGCACGGTGGGCGTCATCCAGTGTTTATACAAGCAGATACCCCTTGTTCACCACTGTGGAGAAGCCTCCTCTCCTTAAGCACAGGAATGATATAATATTTGGCTTAACAAGAACTGTGCCTGTGGTCTTCCATTTCCTCACAGTGGACACTGACAGCTTATATCTCTGCGATAACTTTTTGTAGCCTTCCCCTAAACCATAATGTAGAACAATCTTTGTTTTCAGGCCATTTGAGAGTTGTTTTGAGGCCACCATGTTGCCACTCTTCAGAGGAGAGTCAAAGAGAACAACTTGCAATTGGCCACCTTAAATACCTTTTCTCATGATTGGATGCACCTGTCTATGAAGTTCGAGGCTTAATGAGCTCACCAAACCAATTGTGTGTTCCAATTAATCAGTGCTAAGTAGTTACAGGTATTCAAATCAACAAAATGACAAGGGTGCCCAAATTTGTGCACCTAGCTAATTTCGTTTTGATGCATATTGCGCATTTTCTGTTAATCCAATAAACCTCATTTCACTACTGAAATAAAGGGATTTTATTAAAACTTACCGTAAAATCCTTTTCTCCGAGTTCACTGACAGACGCAGCTCTCCATTACGTGTGGGGGTTTTATACTGGTCTCACTAGGAGTTAACTAGGCAGGGAAAAGAAACAGCTGGCCCCTCCCAAGGGGGCCGTCCTCTCTTCCCACATATACCCCCTCATAGCATAGCTCTTCAGTTCGTACACAAGCTGTACAAGAACAGAGCAGAGGGGTGGGTGCTGCGTCTGTCAGTGAATTCGGAGAAAAGGATTTTACGGTAAGCTTTAATAAAATCCCTTTTTCTCTTTTATCGTTCACTGACAGACGCAGCTCTCCATTACGTGTGGGGATGTCCCCAAGCAGTGTCAAAAAGAGGGGTGGGTAAACGCTAACAGTACCCAACTGAACCTCTAAGGAGGCGCCAGACGCACCTTCACTGCCGCCTGCAAAATCTTGCGGCCAAAAGCAGTATCCGAAGATGCTAGCACATCAACTTTATAAAACTTAGTGAAAGTGTGAACCGAGGCCCAAGTGGCCGCCTTGCACACCTGCTACACCGAGACCTGGTGCCTGAAAACCCAGGAAGTGCTAACAGCCTGGGTAGAATGAGCCGTGACCGGAAGAGGGGGAACCTTGCCCCGAATAGAATACGCATGAGTCACGGTCTGTCAGATCCAACGAGAAATCGTAGCCGACGAGGCCGCCAACCCTTTGCGCGGGCCCTCTGACAGCACAAAAAAGGCATCAGCTTTACGAAGAGAAGCTGTAGCAGCCAAATACACTCGTAAGGGCCTCACTACGTCCAAAGCATGCAACTCAAACTTCTTTGGGTGCGATGGACGAGGGCACAATGAAGGAAGAACAATATCTTCATTAATGTGAAAGGAAGAAACCACCTTCGGAAGCAATGGAGAGGGTCGCAAGACCGCCTTGTCCTCATACAGGACCAGGTAGGGAGACTTGCACGATAGTGCTGCTAATTCAGACACCCGTCTGGCGGAAGTGATGGCAACTAAAAAGGCCACCTTCTACGACAGCAGTTGTAAAGAAATCTCCCTGATATTCTCATATGGCGGTTTCTGAAGTACAGAAAGCACCAATTCCGCTCTCACTTCACCCGAGGCGCCACATGTCGCACACCTTGTACAAAAGGTACGAATCAACGAGTGCGAAGCCAAAGGTCCCTGAAAAGGAATTGGCAGAGCCGTTATATGGCCCTTGAGAGTGCTCAAAGCCAGTTTTTTGTTCAGGCCCTGCTGCAAAAAAGTCAGGACCCTGGACACGACATAAGAGCGAGCTTTAAGACCCTCCGCCTCGCACCAAGCTATACAAGCCTTCCAGGTGCGGTGATAAATCTTGCGAGAAGTAGACTCACGAGCCTTCAACAATGTAGGGATCACTGAGTCAGCGACTCCCCTGTCTCTTAGCACCTGGGACTCAATAGCCAAGCCGTCAAAGTCAGCGAGGGTAAAGCAGGGTGCAGGATGGGCCCCTGAGACAGAAGGTCATCTCGCAGCGGAAGCCGCCAAGGGGCGTCTGCCACCATTTGCACCACGTCGGCGTACAAAGTGCGCCGAGGCCAATCTGGAGCCACCAGGGGATATATTGGTATTCCCTCCGCCACTATCCTGCGTATCAATCGCGGAAGCAGTTTATCGGAGGGAAGGCGTACAGAAGGCGTTAACGGCCCCAGTGGGCCACCAGAGCGTCTGTGGCCACTGCCAACAGATCCTCCGTTCTGGACACAAAGGTCTTCACCTTGTGATTGAACCGAGACGCCATGAGATCCACGTCCGGCGTCCCCGATCTGCGGCAAATCTGATTGAACACCTCTTGGTGGAGAGACCACTCTCCCTGGTCCAGCGTCTGGCGACTGAGAAAGTCCGCCTGCCAGTTCTCCACACCTGGAATGTAAACGGCGGAGATTGCCGGAATGTGACGTTTCGCCCGACACTGCCTCCACCGCTGAAATCCTTGTGCCGCCCTGATGGCTCACATACGCCACTGCTGTGGCATTGTCCGACTGAATTTGAATCGGATGACCCTGCATTCCAGAGAAAAAAAGCATAATCTGATTGCTCTCAGCTCCAGCACGTTGATGGGGAGGCGAGCCTCCTGTGCCGACCAACGGCCCTGGGCAGACAGCTGTGCCAGGACCCCGCCCCAGTCCAAAGGAGTGTCATCCGTGATGATGATCACCCACGGAAGGGGCAGGAACGACCTCCCCTGAATCAACGCCGAAGTCCCGAAACCATCAGGTCAGAGACGCCCTGGTCTGGGAGCTCAGACGGATCAGAAGTTCCAAGGACCGAGGGGACCTGTCCCACCGAGCCAAAACTGCTCGTTGAAGGAGACGAGTGTGACTCTGGGCGTATGGTATCTCCTCGAAAGTCAAGACCAGGAGCCCCAGCCCCCGCTCGTAATGAAGACCGTCGGTGCGACAGGAAAGTTTGCACTGCCGACTGCAGTGACTGCAACTTGGCTGGAGGAAGGAAAACCTTTGCCTGCTCTGAGTCCAGGAACAGGCCCAGATACTCCAGGCGACGGGATAGAGACACCGTCGACTCCTGCAGGTTGAGCAACCAGCCTAAGTCCTACAGCAAGGTCATTGTGATCCTCACATTCTCATCCCAAGCCGAGGCAGACTCCGCTCGCAGGAGCAGGTCGTCTAGGTAGGCTACTACCGCAATGCCTCTCTGTCGCAGCAATGCCAAACCGGAGTTACCAGTTTTGTGAAAAAACTCGAGGGCTGAGACTAGACCGAAAGGGAGTGCCACAAATTGATAATGGAGGTCTCCCACTGCAAAGCGAAAGAAACGCTGATGCCGTGGACAGATAGGTACATGGAGGTGCGCATCCCTGATGTCCAGAGACGCCAGAGATTCCCCCTGATGGAGGGTGGCTACAACCGAGTGGATAGATTCCATCCGGGATTTCCGCGCCCTAACATACCGGTTCAGCGCCTTTAGGTCCAGTACTGGCCGGACCCCCTCCCTTTTTTGGGGACCCCGAACAGATGCAAGTAAAAAACCTCGAAAACTCTCGCTGGAGGCACTGGTACGATCACCCCTTGGTTCGAGTGCTTGTATAGCC
This sequence comes from Glandirana rugosa, assembly GCA_018402905.1. Classification (NCBI taxonomy): domain Eukaryota; kingdom Metazoa; phylum Chordata; class Amphibia; order Anura; family Ranidae; genus Glandirana; species Glandirana rugosa. The sequence continues at coordinate 1,021,573 of BLSH010185965.1, forward strand.
CGGAAGAGGGCCTCCCGGCGTGCCTGCAGGAGCTCTAATCGAAGGGAAGAACCTGACCCTGACTGGTGGCAGTGTCGAACTCAGAAAATGTCCCCCACCCGCAGCCCGGGTGGAGGCAACTCATCAGGCTGAGGAGGTTTGTCCTCCGCCTTTTTGGTTGGGCGCTGCCACTGCCGGTACCCGGCCCCTGCAGCGACCTACCGGGGCAGGTCCCTTACCGACCCGAGGTAGGGGACCCCTGTCTACGGCAAAACTCACGCCTCCGGGCTCTGGGAGGAAGGGAACTTACCTCCTGTGAAATCCTTAATGATCTCACCCAGCCGTGGACCGAATAGACGTCCACTCTGAAAGGGAAGGTCTGCAAGACTTTTTTTTTTTTTTTTTTTTGAGGCATTGTCACCGGACCAAAAAACGCAACCAGAGTACCCGTCAGAGGATACAGCAACACCGCTACCCTGGAGCACATAGGCAGTAAATCAACGGCCGCATCACCAAGGTACTTGAGACCTCGGAGCAAAATTCAACCCTCTGCGGAGTATCCATCAGGCGGCCGCAGTCCAGAATATTCTGGAGCTCCGCCATACGCTCAGACAGATATTGAGCCGCCATGGCGTACGTCAGGGCTGGCCGCATACCAGAGCCTGCCACCAGAAAGAGTGACTTTAACAGCGCCTCTGTCTTTTGTTAGCAGGGCCCTTGAAGGCAGGAACCCCTTCCAGAGGAATGGGTCTTATTAAGGCGAGCTATTGGCGGGACCCCAAGGCGACTCCCATTTTTTTTTTTTAAAAAGCTTTCTTCAAGGGATAGTGAGAAGCGAACCATAGGACCTATGTCCCTTGGAGTGTGGGAGGAAACCGGAGCACCGGGAGGAAACCCACGCATGCACAGGGAGGACATGCAAACCTCAGGCAGGTCATGGTTAGGATCTGAGCCAGCAAACATTATGCTGCCAGGCACAAGTGCTACCCACTGCTGCGCTAAAAATGAATGCTGCGGACGCTGCTATTTACAATAAACAAGGTGATCAGGAAAATGATCATGTGGGTAAGCCTTGGGTGCCCTAGGGGGCCTGGAGGACCACACACACATGCGCAGAAATCAGCGATTCGCCATCCTGGCTCAATCGCATCATAGTGCGATACCAATTATAATGGCGGAAACTAAACGCTCTTTAACGCGCAGCTGCCGTCTCCTCTTCTCCGTCCGAGGGACCTTCCGGATCAAAATCCTCCCTTGAAAAGCAAGGAGGAGGGGGACGCTTCTTGGGGGGGCCTGTTGGGGACATCCGCCCTGGGGAGAATTCACTAAAGACCGCCACAGCTGGTCCAGAAAAGCCCCTTGCTCAGATTGCACCACCGCTGATTGCTGCTAGCATGTTCAGCTCCCTTAGTAACACATAGATGCATACTAAAAATTAAAGGCACCCCCACACAGTCGCACACCACCGCCCCACAGTTTACTAGGGAACCCAGGAGGACTGCACCCGCCGCCACCAGCACCCACAGGAGAGCCCAGCTATACTTGCTGTTTGCTGCCATAACCCTGAGGATCGTCAGAGAGCTGCGTTGTCAGGAGCACACACCGTTCCAAAGTGAAAGTAAAAACGTTGTAGACACATTTTTGCATAAGCAGGGATTTCAATATGGCCGCCGTTGACCACTAGAGGCCGAAAAACCACATGCAGGGAACGTGTAGTACCGCAAATGGCCACTCTGAGCGCTAAAGGGAAAGCCCCATAGGCCCAATATGTCTGCGGCTATGGCAAAATGGCGGCCGACCGCCGCACGGCAGCGAAAAATGACCAAACAGCGCTAGACGATCGGGTGCGGGGGGGAAGGGGGGTGAACAGGAGCTCCACGCGCCCCTACCGACGGCTATCCAGCAAAAAAAAAATTATTTTTTTTTTGTTTTTGGGTCGTCGGTCCCCCTTTCCGCCCCTAAAAAGGGGGGGAAGGAAGGAACTCTCACTCACCACTCCGGACGACGCCATGGGTAGCCACCCAGTCGCAGACCTTCCGTCCCTGCTTGGGCGGTATGCTGCAGGCCAGAAAGTCGCCCTTTCCGAATCGCATCCGGGGCTGGGCGTAAGGGGGGGGATCACCCCAGGCCGCCCGCACAGAACGGGCACGATGCAGCGGGTCCCCATATGGCGGGACTGGCTCGCATCGGTCGGCCAGGTCGGAGAAAGTACAGAGCCCATGGACTCTCTATGCCCCGACCGGCTTCTTGATAGCAGATCAATTGCTTGATAGAAGACAATTAAAAATAAAAGTAAAAGAAAATTAAATAAAAAACGGTCACAAACAGGACCGCAATTCCCCTGAAGGGAAGCCAGGTCAACTCCTTGCAAACTAGGCATTTAGACTGAAGAGCTATGCTATGAGGGGGTTTATGTGGGAAGAGAGGACGGCCCCCATGGGAGGGGCCAGCTGTTTCTTTTCCCTGCCTAGTTAACTCCTAGTGAGACCAGCATAAACCCACACGTAATGGAGAGCTGTGTCTGTCAGTGAACGATAAGAGAAATGACTGTGTCCTTCAGTTATTTGATAGATCAAAATGAAATTGCTGATCCAAACAACCAAATATTTATAAATGACAATCATGGAAATTGTCAGGGGTTCCTAAACTTTTGCATATAACTGTAGTATTTATATATTTTTAGCAGAGATCCTAGGGAATAAAATGGTGGTCGTTTGTGCAGCGATTTTTCGATTGCGTTTTTTTTTTTTTGGAAAAAAAACGTTTCATGGAGTTAAAAAAAACAAAAAAACAGTAAAGTTAGCCCAATTTTTATGTATAATGTAAAAGATGATGATTGTGCTGAATAAATAGATACCCAACATGTCACGCTTTAAAATTGCGCACACTCGTGAAATAGCGTCATGCTTTGGTACTTAATCTCCATAGGCAACAATTTAAAAATTGTTACAGGTTACCTACCAGTTTAGAGTTACAGAGGAGGTCTTGGGCTAGAATTGTTGCTCTCACACTAATGCACGTGGCGATATCTCACATGCGCGATTTGAGCGCTGTTTACATATGCGGGCGCATCTTACGTATGCGTTTGCTTCTGTGCGCAAGCACACAGGGCACTTTACATTTTTTTTTTTTATATATTGTTTATTTCTCTTAGAATTTAAGTGACATCATAACATCGCACACAAGCCTCCGAAGATCATAGAGATGACTGGTGACCATCTGTAAACCATATATAAATAAAACCACTTTTTTTTTTGGAAAATTATTTTTATTTATCTGTGTAGAACGCAGGCAAATCTGCTTTACCACCACCTATCCCTATGTACTGTACACACACACACACACACACACACACACACACACACACACACACACACACACACACACACACACACTTTGAAAAAAAAAATCTTTATTTATAAATGCTGAAAACAAAGGGCTTTCATTTGAAGACAAAAGTAGTATATATTTTACATATGATTTTCTTCTACCACAATACAGTGTTTGGCACCCTTTAATGATGTATAAACTATAACAAAAAATACAGCCAATGTACATAATTTCAGCATCTAAATTAGGAATGATAAAGGAAATAAAATGTATTTTTTACTCACATAACTATGAAAGTAAACATGGAGTTCAGACAATGAAATCTAAATGACAGCAATGTTTACCAGGGTATCCCTTAATTCATGAGCATAGTTAAGACATATTCCTGCTTTTATACTGTAAAACCGCAGGCAGAAGCGGTTAAGACATAAAATAGCATACCCAGATATATACTATATACCTGCCTGGGCCGTGATATTTGGTACATTCTGTTTCCCTGAAGTTAGCAAAATAGTAAATTGCTCCTTTTTTGTAGCTTGTACAAATTAAGACATTTCTGCATAAAGGATTTCATAAAACTGATGGAAATCATCCAATACCTAGTATTACAGAAGAAGCCATCTTGCTGGAGGAGTGCTTTTCATAAAGTCTGCATTGAATTTGATAATTAGGTAGGAACAAAATCCAGCACTTAAGTATACAAAAATCGAATTATCACTTCATGCCACCAATCAACAACATGCCCTTAGGACTAAAACATACATAAAACTGGAGTAGGCACCCATAATGATCAAGTTTCAAAGCTTTAAATAAAGGAGTATAGTGGCTTGCTACAGGATCCAGCTGTAGTTTTATTCTTGTTCCAAATGAGTCCCTCAAAGTTTAATCTAAAGCTGGCCACAGAAATTAGACAATAGTTGGATGTCAGAAAATGGGGTAACAGTAGGCCAGGGCAACACAACTTGAGTACTTAAGAGCCTTAAACCCCTTTTACTTGTGGAGCCGCACCGTTCTTCATTCACTAATATCTATTAGAGAAAACTCTGAGGAACCTGGCTAAGCTGGGCAGCCCTGCAATAATCTGGGGGCAAAAAATCCAACCCAGACCATAGTATTTTTCTCCTAATTGTGTCTGCAAAGGTGATGATTACACCACAGATTGCCCAGATTTTTGCTGCTACTAATTAAAGTTGGAGGTATGAATTGATGGAGCCTGATGGCCACCACAAGGCGCTCCTGCGCCGTACTCTGTTCTGTACAACGGAAGGCTTCCACTTTAAAGGTGCTTGTATATGGAGGTTTTCCATTGTTTCCTTTACCAACTATTCAACCTCTGAAACACAGCGCTGTGCCACTTTCACCTAATAGAGGGATATAGTCTTCAGTGCATATTGTACCCTATCAGTTGCACACAATGCATTTTGAGTGCAGGATCTCCATTTCTTCCAACGTTTCATACCCAAGCTATCTGTTCTGATCAGTCTCGTCATCCTACACACCAGGGTGTGATTGTCATGCAAGGTGTGTAAATCTAGACTATTTAACTATGTATGGGTACCTTTAGCCAAATGCTAAGGTATATATATAGATTTTTTTTTTAAATCAAATTACCATAATCTGTCAGAAGAAGATCTCATAAGTAGTTACATCATGCCCACAAAGTTCTGGTTCAATTAGGCAAACTCTTTATATTAATATATATATATATGCCCTTTCTGGGACAATTTCCTCTAAAGTCACCAATTTATCATATGAAATAGCATTGAGATGGACTACTATCACCATAATAACTCTGACGTAACAGTCTTCACCATTTATTATATCATCGATTATATTTTTTGGACAGTTGTAAATTAATGATAGGACATAGTATTGAAGTTTCTTGCAACCAAGACATTCCCTTTTTAAGATCCAGCAAACTATGTAATTAGGCTTCTGTCTTCATGCTCCAGCATCTCTTTAGGTTGGTCTTTGCATCAAAGATTTTTGGATGATGGGTATTTCTATCATTTCATAGGCAGACTTTAAATTGCAAATATCCAATATACGGCTCTGCAGTTCATCATCTAAGGAGTTTAAACTAAGTTTCATAAAAAGAAGCAAGGGTTGTCTAATATAATGAAAAGAATGATCAGATAATGGCTATGCTGTTTTCCAGTATCTTCCCTTCTTCCCAGCCAGGTCTGAGACTCTGATTGCTCAAACAGAGCTGATTTTTTCAGCAATGCGTTGCGCTCTTCAAATAATAAATAAAGCTTACTGGCAGTCCCGTTCCACTCTTCGCTTACGGACTGTAAAGAGAATAGAAAACTTAAATGAATCACATTTTTAAAAGGGTTTTTAACAAGCTTTCCATGCCTCTAATACAATAACAGCATGGCAGAGTCTTAACTCCTGAATTCCCTTCCTACTGTGGTTTACAATACAAAAATAAACAAAAAAAAAACTTTCCAACAAATCAGTTCTGAAGATGTCCGCTGTGACTAGTTTATACCAGCAGGTGGAGCTGTATTTGACAAGGAATACCAGCCTCTAGTACCATTGCATCCATACCCCACTAAAAAGAGGCGCAGAAAGGGGATTGTATCGTTATAATTAAACTGAAAGAGGTTTTTTGTCCTATCCACCCTCTGATTTTTCTGTGAAATTTCCATATCTTTACAGGGGACAGATACAGAACTAAGCTAGTTTATCTATCTGGCCTCCAGAAAAATACTCATTTAATAAGTACAGTGGGTGTGACAACATCCTCATGTATATAGTATTTTAATCATTGGCATTAGTATTGCACCACAAATCACACATAGTAGTAGCATACATGGCAGCTAGTGTAAAATGTTGGTTCATGCCATTAGAACAACAGTACATAAAACACAAATCTTAAAATTAGAACTTCAGCCAAAACCCTTTTTATGAGTACAGTAGTGGAGGGTTAGAACCCAGGTCAGTCCCCCCCATCTGTGCCACATTGGTCAGATTTCCCTTCACTTCCTGTCCCATAAGAGGAAGTCAGAAAGTCCCTCCAAAGGGAGGGAAATCCCTGGTTGTGGTTGTCACCAGAACTCGGGCCCCTATCTGTACATTTTGGGGTTTTCTTTCACTTGATAACAATCACCAGGAAAAATAGAGGGCGAGTCTCCTGAATGGGAGCAGACAGCAATACAAATCGGACAGGGGTTCTAACCCTCTCTATTCTATTCAAAACGAAGAATGACATTGTTGCTTTTAGTTATACTTTAAAAGTAGCACCTTGAATATGACCAGATAAATGTAGCTAACACTCAACTGAGCTCAACGACACACCAAATCATGGATAATTGAACTAGGTTTTATAAAGCAGACAAGCAAAACACAAGGCAGACACAGGACAATGGAAAGAGATGGTGCATTTGGCAGCAGTATAACCTGTGTCCCTGCAGAGTGAAGTTTGAAGAAATGCCAGTAGATGGGAAGTGACAAAGACTGCTTAACTCCACACTGAGGAATGTAACACATTGGAAAGAAAAGAGATCAGCAGAAGAGACTTCGCAAACAGCTGGAATTACACCCTGAAAACAGAGCGAGATTTCAATGACTAATGCATACAGTATATCTTTTTTTTTTTAAATTTAATATTTGTTTTTCTTTTCTGTGATGAGCCCTTTGAATATTGATTTAAATTAGAACTATAGGCAAAACATTTTTTTTCCATTTTGGATAGAGAAAGGGAGGGTTATAACAAGTCTGATTTTTTTTTCACCATCTGTGTCCCATCGCGGAGATTTCCCTTCACTTCCTGTCTCATAGCCAAAAAGGAAGTGAGAGGAAATCCCTGCAAATTAAGGGAATAAAGGGAATTCTAGGTCACCAGAACTAGTGTCCCCATTGTAAGATTTCCCCCTTATTACCTTTCTTGTGGCAACCCAAAAATTGGGATTTTCTTTTGCTTTCTTTTCACTTTCTATGATAATGGTAAACAGGAAAATTAGAGAGGGTGAATCTCTTTAATAGGCACACAGACTTCAATAAAAACTGATAAGTGTATCCCTCCGCCCTTCTCCTCGGACCCATTGAAGAAGCTTTCTCAATTCATGGCAATACATACTGGTGTACCTGTTTTAGCTATTGGGGATTTTAACAATGTCCTTGACCCCTCTTTGGACCGGCAACCCATTACCTCGAGGGATAAACAAGTCCTGTCCCGTAAAACCCCCTTTGCCTTCCAAAATGGGTCTGAGAGATGTCTGGAGGGACTGCAATAAAGATGTCAAACGCTATTCTTGCTATTCTACCTCGCATGGGGGCTTATCAAGAATTGACATGGCTCTAGGTAATGATGTATTGCTTCCACATGTTGTAGACGCAGCATATGAACAACGCCTCTTGTCGGATCACTCTCCATTCTGGGCGCGGGTGGCCACTGTAGCCCCCACGGCTAAACCATTATGGAGAGAATCCATTTTGGTTGACTCCAATTCCTGCATCTGACCCTATACCTGGTGTGTTGGAGGTGTTTTTTCGCTTTAATGCGCACTCTGCCAGGGACACGGTGATATGGGACTCCACAAAAGCATTTTTGTGAGGTCTTATTACACGGGAGATTACTAGTATAAAGCGTAAGTCTAGAGAATGGGAAGACACGGTCCGTCAGGAATTACAAAGCAGAGAGGAAATTATTATTATGATATCTGACCCTACCCGGGGAAACCGGGATAGATGGCTTTAAGCTCAATCCATGTATACTAAGGTGGTATCAGCAGCAGAGGAAAAAAAAGGTATTTTTTACAGCAAACCTACTTTGAGGAGGGTGAGAATACTGGCCACTTGTTGGCTATGATTGCTAAGGCGCAGCAGGACACTAATGTTATCACAGAAATTAGGTCACTGAGTGGAGAGGTATGTACCTCCACTGATACCATCTTGGATACGTTTCAGCGTTTCTATGCTGATCTATATAAATCTAAAACTCAATCTTCCCCATCCGATCTGGCCGTATTTTTACAGGACTGCCCCTACCTCAGATTTCCACAGCTAAACAAACTGCCCAATCACCATGGCAGAATTGACCTTGTCACTAGGGGATGCACCCAAAAACAAATCCCCGGGTTCCGATGGTCTGCCCGCAGAGGTATACTCCAGATATAGGCCTATCCTTCTGCCCCCATTGCTACGGGCCCTGAGAGAGGCAGCCAAAACGGGCCGTCTACCTGAATCTATATAGGAAGCCATTATTGTGGTTATCCCCAAACCGGGCAAGGATGAACAGCTCCCAGCTTCATATAGCCCTATATCCTTATTGAATACAGATGTAAAACTGCTCGCTCGGGTTCTTGCCAACAGGCTTTCTGGGATTGTTGGTCGTTTGGTCCACCGTGACCAGTCGGGATTTATCCCAACTCGTTCCACAGCGGATAACATCAGACGCTTATTTCTCAACTTACAGATACCAGTCGATAATCCCAGAGGTAGGGCTGTCCTTTCTTTAGACGCTGTCAAGGCATTTGACAGTGTGGAGTGGCCCTATATCTGGGAAGTCTTAGCTAGTTTTTGCATGGGGAACACTTTTATTAATTGCGGGTTCTGTACTCTGCCCCCTGGGCTAGGACTCATATCAATAATTCCCTCTCCCCCCTTTTAGGTTATACAGGGGCACTCGCTCTCCCCTCTCCTGTTTGCATTGGCAGGAGAGCCACTTGCAATGTTGATTTGCAAAAACTATGACATTATGGGTTTCCGAAGCGGTAATCTAGAGGACAAGCTATCGCTTTTTTGCAGATGACGCACTACTGCATCTGGGAGATACCGAACGCTCAATGCAAACTGTAATGGCATTGATTATAGAATTCGGTAAATTCTCTGCATTTACTATAAATTGGTCCAAGTCTGTGATAATGCCCCTTGATCCAATACAATCCCCTCTGCCAGCTGATGCGTCCCAAATTGCCATTGTGAATAAATTTAAATACTTGGGCGTGATGATTTCGCCTGACCCAGCTGACTATCTGAAACTTAACCTAACACCCATACCAGATAAACAACGTACTAAATGCAAGGGATGGTGTAAGCTCCCGCTATCAGTGGTGGGGCATGTGAATTTGATCAAAATGGTCTGGGCACCCCAAATTTTGTACTTCTTTCACAACTCCCCAGTGTGGATACCAAATCAATGGTTCAGGCGAGGCGAATTGACTCCCAATTTCGTGACCTGATTTGGAAAAAAGGTAGGGCTCCGATCAGTCTGACCACCCTGCAATTTGGCAAGGACGGTGGGGGCCTGGTGGTCCCACACTCTAAGATGTACTTTTTAGCATCACAGCTGCAACAACTCACTGGATGGGGTAGCAGGGATACTGATGATCAGATTGTACAATTGATGTCTCACACTAACTCCCTGCTAACAGCCAGCTCCCATTTGCAGTTGGTTCTGCCGGGTATCCCTCTGAGCGCTCCAACTTCCCTCCTACTTCGGAAGGTTTGGGAGGCAGTCAGGAAAATTCTATCCGTCACGGGCCCATTAGACCCCCCCCCCATGGGGCAATCCTAACTACCCTGAGGTAAATAAACTGCAGGGCTTCTCATTTTGGAGGCAAAGAGGAATTTATTTCTTTAGCCAAATTTATGAAGGTGGTGTCCTTAAGTCCTTTGAACACTTATGTAGAGAATTCAATATCTACAACTTAGGCACGCCCTACAAACTCAGACACAAAGCACTAACTTATCTGTTACCAAGTCCCCACTTCTCCAGGAAATACTACAGGCAAACAATCGTAAGGGATTAATATCACAGGCCTACTCAGTATTGGTATCCTCAATCCAGAACCCTGCCCTATTCGGATCTAGAACTCATTGGAGCACAGATATAGGAGACATTGACGGCAATCAGTGGGACATGGCATAAGTCAGTCCCAGTGGTGTCAGTATCAGCCTCTCATAAACTGTCCCAACTATTTATACTGCACAGAGCCTACCATACCCCTGCCCAATTACATGACTGGGGTAGAAGAGACTCTACCCTACGCCCTAAGTGTACTGCTCACAGAGGAGACTTTATTCATATGATATGGCGCTGCCCAAAACTCACAAGATATTGGACGGAGGTTACACAGACCATTTCTACTGTAGCTCAATCCCCCATAACGCTTACTCTGCTGGTGTGTATACTGGGGGCAGTGGACACTGAGATGTATCCAAAGGGTATATATATTATGGTTACTAGACTGTTGTATCTTGCCAGGAAACTTATTGCACGCTTTTGGATGGCAGCCACTGTACCCACAAGAGCCCAATGGATAGTATATGTAAACTCTCTCCTCAGAGAAGCATACAAACATCGTAAGGCAGCTGGAAAGTTTGACCTTATATGGAAGAACTGGCTGGACAACCCTAATCTTGCTCCCCCACAACAAGTGGTGGACAGATTACTACAGCTCTAGACCCTGCTATGACCCCCCTTTTTTTCCCTCACCCCTTCCCTGTTGTATGTTGCTCTCCAGTTCTCACCTGGGCTTGGGGCTTTTTCCATATTATATGCAATGGAGAATCAATATCAGCTACTTTTTACGCCCCTATACGAGCTCAGGAGTTATGCTCCTCCCCCAATACTCCTTGTTTGTTAAAAAAAAGTGTACATGTACTGTGATAAATGACTGAATATTTTGTTTCTATTCTTGGATTCATGTGCTATATATATATATATATACACACACACATACCTACGGCTTACTATCTCTGTACCTGATTAATGTGCCTTACAGTCATTTAATGCTCTTGTCATTCAATAAACAAGTTTTGATTAAAAAAAAAAAAAAAAAAACTGACAAGTGTCCTAATCCCTCTCCACAGCTATAAAAAAAAAAAAAAAAAAGTTTTGCCTTTAGTCATACTAAATAATACAGCTGCAGGGACAGATTGAACAAAAAAGACACCCAATGATTAAAGTGGAGCTCCACCAAAAGGGGACGTTCCGCTTTAAGCACCCCTCCTTGGCATGCAATTTGTTTTGGGTTTTTTTTGGGGAGGGGTCCCAAGTTCTCCTCTCCCCCTCCCTCCGTGCAGTCTTCTGGGACACATCACATGTTGTGGGGAGTGGTTGTGGGTGCATTGTTTTGTCACCCAACATCCCCCTCCCCCCTTGTTAAAGGAGCAAGTTAAAATTATCATACAGTTACTGCATCCAATCAGGTGCAGCCAATATTCAGTATTCTGACAGCCACTGGTGTCGGTTGCCAGAATAGAATAGCCAGCAGTTTCGTCCCATCTGTGCTGTTTAGCACAGATGGGGAAATCCGTTAGATTCCATTTGTTCAGCTATCACGCTAAATGAAAAATCTGTAGTAAAGAAAAGTGAATCTCCAACTTAAGAATCTGTATCAATGGCTTTAGTTTGCTTCTTACAGTTGACCTCCTCCTTACCAGCTTCAAGCAGGATGTGCATTACCATAGACTTGTATGAAAATGCAAAACCCATACAAACACACAGAGAAATAAATTCTGTTAAAAGAGCAGGGAGGAGAGCCTGATTTTCCTCCAATTAGCTCACTCTGCTCCGATAAAAAATAGGATTTTATTAAGAACTTACCGTAAAATCCTTTTCTGTGAGCTCATTGACAGACGCAGGCTCTATTCATGACACGTGGGTTATGTACCTTTTACTAGGAGTAGACTAGGCAGAACGAAAGTTCAGAAAGCAAAGCTGGCTCCTCCCCAGGGGGGCCGTCCTTACTCAACACATAACCCCTCAGCCCTACTTAGCATATCAGTTCGTAACAAGCCGTACAAACACAACACCGAGGGGTAGGTGGCTGCATCTGTCAATGAACACAAGAGAACAGGATTTTACGGTAAGTTCTTAATAAAATCCTATTTTCTCTTACGTCCATTGACAGACAAAGCCTCTCTTCATGACACGTGGGGACGTCCCAAAGCAGTGTCAAACAGAGGGGTGGGCAAACAACAACAACTGTACCCAAAGAAATTCTCGGATTCCGCGGATGCTGAAACATCAACTTTGTAAAACTTAACAAAAGTGTGCACCGAGGCCCAGGTAGCCGCCTTGCACACCTGAGACACCGAAGCCTGGTGTCTAAACGCCCAGGAAGTGCTAATCGCCCTGGTGGAATGAGCCGTGACTGGAAAAGGGGGTACTTGGCCCCGAACAGTATACACATGGGTCACGGTCTGTCTGATCCAACATGAAACGGTGGCCGACGAAGCCGCCAACCCTCTGCGCGGCCCATCCGTCAGCACAAACAGCGCATCCGACTTCCTAAAAGAAGCCGTGGCTGCCAAATACACCCGCAATGTTCTCACCACATCCAAGGAATGCAGAGCAATCTCCTTAGGGTGAGATGGGTGCGGACACAAGGAAGGGAGGACAATGTCCTCGTTAATGTGAAAAGAGGAGACTACCTTCGGAAGGAACGAAGGAAATGGACGCAGCACCGCCTTATCCTTATGTAGGACCAAATAGGGAGACCTTCACTCCAAAGCTGCCAACTCAGACACCCGCCTAGCGGATGTGTAGGCCACCAAGGTGACCTTCTGAGACAGCAATTGTAAGGGAATATCCCTGATCTTCTCGTAAGGCGGTTTCTGCAGTACAGAAAGTACCAAGTTAAGGTCCCACGGAGCCAAGGGCGACCGTACCTGAGGAGCCACATGATGTACACCCTGTACGAATGTACGGATCGAAGAATGCGTCGCTAAAGGACGCTGAAAGAAGATCGCCAGAGCGGAGATATGGCCCTTAAGGGTGCTCAAAGCCAACTTTTGGTCCAGGCCTTGTTGAAGGAAAGCCAGCACCCGGGCAACTGCAAAGGAATGGGGATTCCAACTCCCCGACTCGCACCAGGCAATATAGGCCTTTCAGGTGCGATGACAAATCTTGCACGAAGTACACTTGCGCACCTTAAGCATAGGGGGGATCACTGACTCAGAGACTCCCCTGTCCCTCAACACCTGGGACTCAATAACCATGCCGTCAAAGCCAGCGACGGTAAAGCAGGGTGCAAGATGGGGCCCTGCGACAGCAGATCTTCGCGGAAGTCACCAGGGAACGTCTGTTACCATCTGCACCACATCGGCGTACCAAGGGCGCCGAGGCCAATCCGGGGGCCACCAGGATTGTCATGATTCCCTCCACTTATATCCTGCGCAGTAACTGCGGTAGAAGCTTGAGAGGAGGAAAGGTGTACAGAAGCCTGTACCGGGACCACCAGAGCATTCGAGGCTGCCGCCAACGGGTCCCTTGACCTGCTCATGAAGGTCTTCACCTTGTGATTGAATCTGGACACCAGGAGGTCCACATCTGGTGGGCCCCACCTTTCGCAAATCTGGTGAAAGACTTACGGATGCAGGGACCACTCTCCCTGGTCCAGCTTTTGGCAACTTAGGAAGTCCGCCTTCCAATTTTCTACGCCCGGAATGTAGATGGCGGAGATTGCCGGCACATGAAGCTCTGCCCACTTTAGGATGTGGGCTGCCTCTGCCGCTGCTGCAGAGCTTCTCGTTCCGCCCTGATGGTTCACGTACGCCACAGCCGTGGTGTTGTCCGACTGAACCCGAACCGGGAGGCCGCGCAGCCTCTCCGACCAGCGGAGGAGACAGAGCTTGATTGCTCTCAGCTCCAACACACTGATTGGAAGACGAAACTCCTGCGCCGACCAACGGCCCTGAGCCGACAGGTTCCCCAGGACTCCTCCCCAGCCTGAAAGACTGGCATCCGTCGTGACTATCGACCAATTTAGAGGGAGAAACAGCTTCCCCAGGGTCAATGCCTGGGCCTGAAGCCACCAAGTCAACGATCCCCTGGTCAGAAGATCCAGCCGGATTAGACGGTCCAGAGATGATGGGGACCTGTTCCACTGCAGTAGTATCGCTCGCTGCAGGAGCCGGGTGTGACTCTGGGCGTACGGTATCGCCTCGAAGGACGAGACCATGTGGCCCAACACCCGCATGCAAAAACGTAGGGAGGACCACCGTCGTGACAGGAGGGACCGCACTGCTACCTGCAGTGCTAGCAGCTTGGCCAGAGGTAGAAATGCCTTCGCCTGCACAGTGTCCAATATCAGACCCAGATATTTGAGACAACAGGACGGGGTCAATGTCGACTTCTGTAGGTTGATCAGCCAACCAAAGTCCTTCAGAGACGCCAGAGTGACCGAAACTTTGTGTTCCAGAGCCTGAGCCAACTCCGCTCTCAGGAGAAGATCGTCCAGATAGGCTACCACAGCAATGCCCCTCTGCCACAACAGAGCAAGGCCAGGCCGAAGGGGAGAGCCACAAACTGGAAATGAAGGTCTCCTATAGCAAAGTGCAGAAAGCGCTGGTGCCCGACATAGATGGGAACATGAAGATAAGCGTCCTTGATGTCCAGGGACGCCAGCCAATCCCCTTGGTGCAGGGCAGCCACGACCGAGCGGACTGACTCCATCCTGAATTTGCGCTTCTTCACAAAGTGATTGAGCGCCTTCAAGTCCAAATCTGGTCGGGCCCCCCTGCCCTTCTTTGGTACCACAAAGAGGTTTGAATAGAAGCCGCAGAATCTCTCTGCTGGAGGGACTGGCACAATCACCCCCTGTTCGGACATCGACCGCACAGCCTCTAGCAGAGCTAGCCGACGCTCCGGAGGGAGCCTTAAATTGCACGGGAAGAACCTGTCCGGGGGCTGAACTCTATCTTGTACCCGGAGGAGACCACCTCCCGCACCCACCGGTCGGAGATGCGGGCGGTCCGACGGTCCGCGAACCCCAGAAGTCGCCCCCCCACCCCAGCCTTGGGTGGGGGCAACCCATCATGCGGAGGAGGACTTATCCTCCATCTTTTTGGGCTTGCGTTGCCAGGGACGCTTACCAGAGCCCGCGGCAGAATTGCTGGGGGCGTTCCTGCCCGCCTGACCGGGCGCACGAAAAAAACGTTTCTGCCCTGAGGGCTGAGGTCCCTGCTTGCGGCGCTGATCACGCCGCTTGGGTTCTGGAAGAAACATACTCTTCCCCCCAGTGAAATCCTTAATGCTTTCATCCAACTGTGGCCCGAACAGCCGGCCACCTTGAAAGGGGAGATCCGTGAGGCCTTTTTTGGACACGTGGTCATCCGATCAGCGTCGCAGCCACAGCAGGCGCCTGATTATGACTGCAAAAACCAACATTTTTGACAACATCGGTATCAAGTCCAGAGCTGCATCACAAAGATAACAGAGCCCTTGCACCAGGTGTTCTGCCCGCTGCACAGCTACGCCGCCCCGTGACTCACCCCACTCTGTCACACACTCTGTGAGAGACTGAGCTACCATGACAGACGCCAAGGCTGGTCGCATGGCTGCCCCGCCAACAAAAAGAGTGCCTTAGACACTGCTTCTGGCTGGATCCTTAAAAGAGGGAGACCCCTCCAGAGCAATAGTTGTCGCCTTGTTTAGGCGGGCCACAGGTGGGTCCACTGTGGGGGGGACCCATTTATGCAATAAGCTGTCCTCAAAGGGATAGCGTACAGAGAAACATTTTGGCAGGGTAAAGGAATTCAGCGGACGCTTCCATTCCTTATACACATACTGGTCAAAATACTGGATGTAGGGAAAAACCCTAGGAGCACGAGAGGGCTTCTTAGACCCAAATGTATAGGCCGACGCGTGTGCTTCTCCAGTCTGCTCCAGGTGCAGAGAACAGCGGACCGCCGCGATCAGGGCGCCCACCAGCGTTTTTTCACGTGCCACCGAGGCCCCCTGGTCCTCCTCCCCGTCCGAGGGCTCCAGCTCTCCGTCTGAGAGCTCCACAGGAGTCCCAGTGACCCCCGAGCCCCCTTCCAGTTCTGAGTCCTCCTCAGAGGATGGGGGGGGGGGGGGGGGGGACGTTTTCTAGGGGCCCCCTTAAAGCGGTCCGATTCCCCCCGGGTGAAAAACTCCTCCAAAATGGAGGTTAACTGATCTAGGCGCGGCCTGTGCTTCTGCAGACCCCTCCGGAGAAGAACCTGTGGGCTCAGCCACCATAGCGCCACCGCCAGGACACGTGAGGCCTACTAGCCATCACCCCCGCAGAGCCACCCTTTGCAAGGCCTCAGGAATTGTTGCCCAGTAAGGACCCAGCACCGCCGCCCCTGCACCCTAGGGAAAAAAGCCAGCAATACTTGTGGAACCCTGTGTGCTCAAGAGGCTGCCACTGTCTGCCAATGCCACCTGATGCGCCGATGCTGATAGCCTTGCTGGTGCTGCGTTCCCAGAGGGAATGGCGCCAAAAGCACATGGAATTTCCCTATACAGGGAGACCAAGCCAAAATGGCCGCCGACAACCACTAGAGGCCAAACACCTCCAAAATGGCCACGTCCGCGTTAAAATGGCGGCGGTCGCGGCTCCAAAAAAATGGCGGCCGATGACGCAAAAATGGCAGCGGCCGCATGGCAAACGAATGAACGGTCTGTGCACCTAGGTAGACAAGCGACAGCACAGTGGGTAGGTCGCGAACGAGCGGGCAGGCGAACGGCTGGGCAGCGTGCCCGGGGGGGGGGGGGGGATTGAGGGGAACCGGCCGCCTGCGCCCCCCTCCAGAGTGGTACCGCTAGTCACCCCCCTCCACCCTAGGGGGGGGAGGGGGTGTCACTCACCCATCCAGACGGGCGTAGCAGGTAGAGGGGGGGAGAGGGATGCTGCTGGCCGAGCAACCCCTGGAGCAGGCCTGAGCCTGGACACTGGGTGCGCAGGTGGGGTGTTTAACCCACCAGCCGCCCGCACGGAACGGGCAGGATGCGGCAGACCCCGCCAATGCTAAGGGTGGCTCGCATCTGCCAGGGAAAATGGCAGGACCTATGAAGATCCGCGTGATCCCCAGCCGGCTACTTGATTGCAGTCTTCATCAGAAGGCTTGCGCAAAAAGAATTAAAGAAAAAGAAAAAGAAAAAACTTTAGGGGAACCGCAGTTCCCAGCAGGGAACCAGGTCTAACTCCTTGCACTAGGCAGAAGAAAACTGATATGCTAAGCAGGGCTGAGGGGTTATGTGTTGAGTAAGGACGGCCCCCCTGGGGAGGGGCCAGCTTTGCTTTCTGAACTTTCGTTCTGCCTAGTCTACTCCTAGTAAAAGGTACATAACCCACTTGTCATGAAGAGAGGCTGCGTCTGTCAATGAACGTAAGAGAAAGAACTCCTGGATCTGGGTACACACAGTTTTAACATTTTTATAATTGGGTGAGCTGCAGTTTGCATAGCACAGTGTAATGGAGAATAGTGATATCTCTGCTTTACTATAAATGAGCCCCTTAGTTTACTTAGCCTCACAGTTGTACATTGTCAATCCCTATAGACGTGTAAATATCGCACAACCAGCAAGTGTGAGTGGGACTTACTAAGCAGGTCACAGAATGCTGCAGTTATAATCAAAGGTATGCTAACGTCAAGGGTACAGCAAGAGTGTTATACTCAGGATTAGGACAGGTCTTAAAAGTGACACTTCTATGAAAGCTTTCTCCAAAGAATGTGCTAATGGAAAGAGGCAGTTTAAGATGCAGTTTAGGAGTTCTTTTTTAAATTATCATTTGTCTAAACACTTCAAGGCCAGAAAAGGTTTGCTTTGCAGTGCTGCATCTGTGTAACCATTAATCATTTTGGTATGCTGTAAGGTCCCCGATCTTGTTTAGCAAGTAAAAAAATATATACAATTTAAAAAAATAAATTCCTTCCTAAGTTGACTTTTTTTTAAAAAAAATATCCTCAAAAAAATAATGCCCCCTATTAATTCAACAATGTATTTCCTCCTTAACCACTTGCCCTCCGGAAGGTTTACCCCACTTCATGACCAGGACATTTTTTGCGATACGGCACTGCATTACATAACTGACAATTGTGCGGTTGTGTGACGTTGTACCCCAGTAAAATCCGTGTCCTTTTTTTCCCCACAAATAGAGCTTTCTTTTGGTAATATTTGATCACCTTTGCGGTTTTTATTTTTTGCGCTATAAACAAAAAATAACAAAAAAAAACATTTCTTACTTTCTGCTATAAAACATATCCAATAAAAAAATGTAAAAAAACGAATTTCTTCATTAATTTAGGCCAATATGTATTCTGATACATATTTTTGGTAAAAAAAATCCCAATAAGCGTATACTGATTTTTTTTAGTAATGGAATGGCAGCGATCACTGACTTATGGCAGTACTGCAACATTGCGGCGGTCAAATGGACACTAAATGACACTTTGACACCAATACAGTTATCAGTGCTAAAAAATATGCACTGTCACTGTAACATCAGGGGCGATCAAAGGGTTAAATGTGTTCCTAGGGAGAACTTGCTGTGTGGAGCACACTTGTACTGTGGGAAGGCAGAGATCTGTGTTCCTGCTTAGCAGAAACACAGGATCACTACCTTCCCTTCTCACAGAATGGCAATCTGCCTTGTTTACATAGGCAGACCACTGTTTTGCTTCTCCCCGGAACGATCGGCAGGTTCTGGCAGACATCATGTCTGCCGGACCTGCTGATTGGTTCCCGCTGTGTACAATCATAGCAGGAGCAGGTCACTGGCAGCGTGCGTCCCAGACCCGGAAGTGCAGGATCATGTACAGGTAGGTGATCCTACGTCAGTGGTTCTCAACTCCGGTCCTCAGGACCCACCAACAGGTCAGATTTTAAGTATTACCTTGGGGAGATGCAGACTAGAATACTGCAATCACTGAGCAGCAAATTATATCACCTGTGATGTATTTCAGTTATCCTGCAAACCTGGCCTGTTGGGGGGGTCCCGAGGACAGGAGTTGAGAACCACTGTCCTACGTAGAGGAACTGCTTTGCAGTCGTATATATACACAGTATACGGATGGCAAGCAGTTAAGGCGATAAAATATATGTAGATGGCAAGAATTCATACTATCAACTGAAGAAGGTACATTACTAAAACCATAAAAAGCACAAAATGTGCTTCCCATACTACTTGCCAAAAAAATAAGAACTAAGCTTTGTGAACAATGTGGCTTGGAAGAACTTTAAAGTGTCTGACGGTGAAGAATTGTTAGAAAAGAAGAAGGTGTTAACTTGCTTTTAGATAATTACTTCAAATTTATTTTTGTAAGCTCACAGACAATTGTTTTTGTGGAGTAAGCGATGTTCAGGTTTCAATACAGTAGTATCTGCAGTGCATAATTTGATAAACTGGGAAAATAATTGGCAACAGCCATAACAATGTGTACAATTAAGTAAAACACATCTTGTCTTACCGAGATCATTATTCTTTGTTATGGCAGTGGCTGCCCTTGTCCGTGGACCTTGCTGTGTGAAGTGATAGCCAAATTTAAGAATCGGTGAATTTTCCTCCAGCAGTTGAGCAATCTTCATCTCCACTTCAGTTCCCAGCTGCTGTCTCTGTTGGAAAATGGAAAAATATGAATAAAAAAATACCAGGATAGCCAAAATGAAATGTAAATTTATATTAAAGTGATACTAAAGGTCAGTTTTTAAAAGAAAAAAAAAAAATTACAAAACATGTCATACTTACCAAGGGTTTTGCACAGAGTGGCCCGAACCCCTTTTGGTGTGCATTGGTGGCGTTCCTGGTTCCACCTCTTCTCGAGTGCACCCACAGAGAGCCGGCTTCCATTGGAGCACTTGTGCGGGGGCACTCCCAAGTCCAGCTGCTGCGTCCATTAACACAGACAGCAGGACTCGGCCCCACCCCCGGCTTCCATGTCACTGGATTTGATTGACAGGGCTCGTTCTCATCAATGGAACGATGGGCTCAGGTAAGTAAAAGGGGGGGGCTTTGGGAGGCTGCTGCACAACAAAAGGTTTTTCACCTTAATGCATAGATTGCATTAAGGTGAAAAACCTGGAGACTTTACAACCCCTTTAATCTTTCTACCTTACGGTGGTTTTGTACTTCAGAAATCATGCAAATATCAATGTCAAAATATTAAATTACACAATCTTGTGCACTACTTTAGTTTGGAAAAATGAATATGCAGTCAAGATGTGACCTAAAACTGCATCATAGTAGAGTACAGGCCTGTGTTTAAGTAAAAAATTACACCGGATTATGGCTCATCTTAATATTACTTCAGATTGTAGTACTGTATCCTATGGCAAGCAGCTGTGATCCCACTTCTACAATTAAGTGAGTAGTTAGAACTCTTACAAAAATACTGAAGTTTTCTGTGCTGATGTCAACATAATGGGTTTCTGGTTAAGTGGTTTCTGCCTCACATTAAAGTTGAACTCCCAGCAAACAATTAAATGCACAAATAAAACACATATAAGTGACCTTGTTTTGCCTACAACATGATTTCTATTTCTTTCCATCTAGTCTTGAGATTTACACAGCTCTGCCACACAGCACAGCCATGACACCACCTAAAGTAAAGCTAAGAGTTCTATGCCCACAGCATACAATTTCAGTTTATGACATCAGCATTGAAATAACAACACAAATAGTTAGTTACTTTTGACAATCCAGTATAAGCTTACTTGAAAAATCTACTTTTACGTTGTTAGTTGAGTATGTTTACAAATGTCTAGTTTATTCAGATTAATAGGAGTAGGCTAGAAATAATTGAAATTCAGTGTGGAAATTAATATAGGCTTTTAAATTTTGACCACACAGACTTTAAGGAATAGTTGTCCTCTCTCCACCCCACCATGCATGCTGGACAGTGAAAGAGCAGCAGCTCTCTCCTCCTATTGGCAATGTTCCTTGTATATGGGACTTCAAGGGGCCAATACCGTTTGGAATTTAGGTATTTATGCTGGGCACATATTGGTCCTTTTTTTTATTCGATCAGCCAACCAGCTGATGGAGGAATCCACTGTGCTGAGACATTGCATCCTGACAGCGGAACTCCTGCACTGTCAGAATACACTGATCAGACTCCTCAGCTGCGTCTGAACTGCCTCATCCATGGTACTGTGTCTGTATACGCATCTGTAAAACCCATGTCTTTAACTTAATAAAGAATTTAAAAAAATATATTAATTTCAGCACTGTAGCCAATTGGTTGTGGCCACTGATTGAGAAAACTTTTTGCAACAAAACTTTTTGCAACATCTTGTTAGATTGACTTTGGTCAAACGGGAATGGACATAGATCGAAATTCATCTGGTCCCTGCTGAACCAGCTGAATTCTGATCCATCTAAATTTTCTAAAATACTTTGGACAATTTATCAATGGAGCAAAAGGAAAAATGACCCGAAATATATATTAAATATCATGAAAAATAACACAACGCATACCAGTGGCATAGAATGCTTTAAGAGCTCCTGTTGTGGTTAGCATTAACCTGATAACTTGGGACCACATCCTGATTATGACCACTCATGCCTGCCATTAGCTTCAATACAAAAAATGAACAACAGATACTCTTCAAATTTCCGGAAAGTTCCTGAAGACAAGACAGGCACATCTATGAAGGGTTTTGCCATGTACAATGGCTTGTGCCATTTCCCTATGCTATTGTAAATATGGTACGTTTAATGTAGTAAAGCTTATCTGTAATGATGCAGCAAGATACAAAATGGTGGTAGATGTAAACATGCTAAATGCTTAATGCTGGATCGGGCTCAGTCTCTGTGAAGTGAATGGACTGGCACTACTGCAGCTGAAGTGAATGGACTGGCGCTAATGCAGCTGAAGTGAATGGACTGGCGCTACTGCAGCTGAAATGAATGGACTGGCGCTTCTGCAGCTGAAGTGAATGGACTTTCCCTACTGCAGCTCAAGTAAATGGACCGGCCCTACTGCAGCGGAAGTGAATGGACCGGCCCTACTGCAACCGTTTACATATTTGCCTGAGCAGCACTGAGGGTTTGGAGAACACCAGGCGGACATGAGGCTTCATAATGATTGTGTGGCATATGGCTCAAAAAAAAACCACCAAGAAAGCCTTACCTGATTGTCAATTTTAATTTCTCGTAAAGTTTCATTTTCTTTTAGTGCCTCTACCAAAGCCAAGATGCCTGTTCCAGTGACAAAATTGGATTCAATATTCAAACTCTTCAGACTTTGGTTTACCTTCAACATGTCAGCAAACGCCTTAGAACGAGAAACAAAAAAAAGAAGACAGGAACATTATACATTCACCTTCTAGCAATAGCCAAAACAACTGATTTGTTAGCTTTTTTTTTTTATTGCATATCAACTTGCCAACCACCTAACTGGGAAAATATATCATTACTTTGACATTTAATGCCGGGGTTATGGCTGCAGCTAGATGCCATAACCCAGGTATTATTCTTTCCCTCAGACGCCAGTTTTTCTGATAAAAGTGATGCATGTCCACTGGATCACTTTTAGGAGCGGTGGGAGGGGTTGCCCCTCCCGCCACTTTCCGGTGGTTCCTGGGCATACCTGGGCAATTGTTAGCTCCAGGAACCGATCCAGTACTGGCAGCGGCTGGGCACAGAGACGAGCGAAGGAAAGATGGCCTCCGCACATCTCTATGGCCTAGGAGGACCGGAGCGATGTCATGATGTCACTTCTGTTTCCATCACCATGTAAACAAGGCCAAAGATCAAAACTATTTTTTTTTTATATTTTTGCTTTTAAGCACTTGCTGACCAGCTCACGTACATGTACTGCTGCACTGTGGCAGCCCTGGGCGAATCGCCGTACATGTACATCGGCCCTTTAAATGGATATAGCAGGCACGCACGCCCGTTGCACGGCGAGGGAGCCAATGCGCGTGGCATGCGGCCGCGATGTCCACCGGCCACCTGCAATTTTGCGTGAAAGAGAGACAGGACGGGTGATCTGTTAATGTAAACAGACAGATCCCCGTTCTGTCAGGGAAGTGGAGGGAGATCTGCTGTTCCTAATACTCAGGAACAGCATTCTCTTTCTACTCCCAGTCAACACACTGCCCCCCCCCCCACCCCACTGTTAGGCAGGCCATACACGCTCGAATTCCAAACAAATTTTCTTTTCAAAATCAGAAATTATGTGCGTTTTTTGATTCGATGGTGCCACCATTGATTTTCGAAATTCGGCCAACCAAGCCTTTAATTTCACCTCATGTTGCTATAGAAAACAGTTTTCGTGGCCGAGAATCTTCTTTTCTTTCCAGGAATTTTCTTTTCTTGCACTCATGTGCATTCTTTTTCCATTACGTCTCTCGCACTATTCTCCCATTATTGATCAGAAAATCGTTTGTTTTTCTGAAAAATTTACAACATGCCCGCACGAAAATCGGCTGTTGCTACAGCCTACTAATGGTGTGAAATTCGAATGAAAATTCTTAGAAGCGATTTTCGAAAGAAAATCCTTTCGAAATTCAACCGTGTATGGCCTGCCTTAGAAACA
>BLSH010185965.1:1089569-1114700 GCA_018402905.1 Glandirana rugosa
TTTTTTTTTTTTTTTTTTTTTTGTAGAATATGAAAGATGATGTTACACCGCAGGAAACGTAACCTTTTATTCTAAGCAACAAAACTGTGATGAAGCCTTGTGTACCATCAACAATTACCACTCTATGTGCAGCTGGGCTCCAGTAGCCAGGAAGTGCCTGCAAAGAGGCAGCAGCACTGGAATACTTTTCACCTTTTTTTGTATTTTATTTCAAATGTCACTAAGGCTTCATTTAGATGTGCAGTTGGGTGGTAAAAATGTGCAATAGAGACATGTTTTTGCCACCCACCAATGGCCTCCCTTAAGCTCCATTAGGCAGCAGATGAGGGTGTTTTACATGCCGCAGTCATAATGCATTTGGCATAAGGAGTTTCCGCATAACAGATTTTTTAGCGTCACTCTTTCTGGCCAGCCTATAACCCTCTGTAGCGGTGTTACGTTGGAGTTATTGACTGGCAGCTCTGCTGTGAGTAAGTTAGGGTTAGGGGGCGCAAATGACTTGCCTTAGCTGGCTCCTAGATTCAAAGCAAATTTGTCAAGCCCTGCTGTAAAGTATATTTCCTGTAAACAATATCATATCAAGGCAATGAGTAAAAACAGAAGCAATACAGATTAGTATTTCCAGTGGTTGTTTCCCATAAAGTTTCTTTATCCAACTTTTACAAGAATAATCAAGTACACTGGTTAAAAAGTGTTATACAACAAACAAATCACCTAGCTTGTTCTAAGACATTTACTAGGACTCCAGTATAGGGGGTTCCTGTATCAAAACACCTGGATACACTGGTACACATAGAGCAGCTGACTTTTAATAAAGGACACTTACCTGTCCAGGGAGCCCGCAATGTCGGCCCCCCCGAGGCCGATTCGTCCATTGGTTCGGTTGCAGGCACTACCATTGCCACTAAGGCTACTTTCACACTGGGGCGGGCGGGCGGTAGCGGTAAATCGGCGTTAGTTTCAGCGGCAATTTTCCGCTGTTAGGGTTAATAGTGCCGGCACGCTGCACTTCCGAGGTGGTGTGCAGCCGGCTTCGGAAGAGCTTGCCATTGATTTCAATGCCAGGGGCGGTGGAGGAGCGGTGTAATCACCGCTCAGCGCACCGTTCCAAAGATGCTGCTTGACGGGCTTTTTGTAACATCCTGCAAGCGTACCACCCCAGTGTGAAAGCACTCAGGCTTTCACACTGGGGTGGATGGGGGGGGGGGGTTTCGGGTGCTATTTTTAGCCCAAAAACGTCCGAAAAACACCCCAGTGTGAAAGTAGCTTAAGGGAAGCTGGCAGTGGAGCCTTCAGGCTTCACAGCCAATTTCCTACTGCGCATGCGCGAGTCGCATGACGCTTTCTGAATTCGCATGTCATCTTCTGGGGGACACACCGGTCCCAGAAGGCAGCGGGAGGAATGAGGAGGGGGCAGAGGCAGAAGAGGAAATGACGTACCTTGCCGGGGTGAAGCTGGGACGGAAGTACACCTTTGTACTTCATAAAAGCTAAGAACAATTTTTTTTTTTTTAACCACTTCAGCCCCGGAAGGATTTCCCACTTTAGGACCAGAGCCCTTTTTGCGATTCGGCGCTGCGTCGCTTTAACTGACAATTGCGCGGTCGTGCGATGTTGTACCCAAACTAAATTTGCGTCCTTTTTTTCCCACAAACAGAGCTTTCTTTTGGTGGCATTTGATCATCGCTGCGTCATTTCTGATCGCCGCTATAAACAAAAGAAGAGCGACAATTTTGCAAAAAAAACCCCTAAAAACCCTAATTTCTTACTTTTTGCTAAAATACAAATACAAAAAAAAAAAAATACAAAAAAACTTTTTTTCACCGTTTTTGGCCAATTTATATTCTTCCTCAAATTTGCGATAAAAAAAATTGCAATCGGTGTTTATTGGTTGGTTTGCGCAAAAGTTTACGGATGATGAGAATTCATTTTTGGGGTTTTTATTTTTTTTTTATTTTTTATTAGTAATGGCGGCGATCTCCGATTTTTAGTGGTACTGCGCTATTGGGGCGGACATGTCATTTTGACATGCCATTTTGACACTTTTTTGGGCTATAAAAATGCACTGATTACTGTGTAAATGCCATTGGCAGTGAAGGGGTTAACCTGCAGGGGGCGCTCTAAGGGTTAACTGTGTTCCCTGGGCGTGTTCTAACTGTGTGGGGACTGCCCTAGCAGGGGAAGGGAAGTGATTACAGCTTCCGTGTAGAGGAAGGCTGTGATCACAGCCCTTCCCCCTCTCACAGAACGGAGGTCCGTGTTTACTTACACGGACCTCCGTTCCTTCACTCCGGGGGGGGGGGGGCGGGCAGCCGGCGGCGCGCGCTCACAGTGTGCGATCTCGCAGCCGCCGTCAGACAACGGCGATTTGCAATATCGCACCACTTTGTCGCCGTCAACCTGCGGTTGGCGGTCGGCAAGTGGTTAATGTATATCCAAAAACGAGGGGTGGAGGGGTGGTCTTTAGTTCAAGACCAAGTAGTAAAGTTGGGTGGAACTCTGCTTTAAAGTGGATGTAAAGCCTCACATATACCCAGTGAAGTGAATAGCCTCAGATGATACGCAAAGATGAAACAAATCCTCCTACATAGATTTTACTTGTATATCTGCAGTCTTCCCCTTTCTACACCCTTTAAAAAGAGCAGATTGTGTTAAAAATCTTTCTTCATCTTTCAGCAGTACATAGGGGTGGGTGGGGAGACTGGACTTGCACTGTGTGAGAGCTGATTGGAGGAAAGGGACACACCCCCACTCCACATAGGCAGAGGAACGAAGGAGCTGTATTCTGAATAGGACACGCTTCCCTGCTAAGCTCCCTTCCTGACACAAATTTTCAGCTGCTTTTATCACCTGTGTCAGAGCACTTGTCAGAAGTGACTCTGCTGATAACAGAGGAACGGAGCACCAGAGAGAAAATGGCACTAAGAACTTTGGAGACTGACAAGTAAACACTACAGATATACGGCGCAGGTTGGCTCCTTCCCGTGAATTGCCGTAGCTATGCGGCAGTTGTGGGCACGCGTGGTGTGAGCGCGCGTGCGCTCACTGACTAGCAGGGGAGCCAATCAGTGAGTGGGGCAGGCTCTATGTCCGCCGGCCACCCGAGGCACTGCAGAACGGGGACCTGTGAGTGTAAACAAAAAGATCCCCGTTCTGACAGGGGAGAGAAGAGAGATTGCTTGTTCCCAGTAAATGGAAGCAGCGATCTCTCTCCTCCCCCAGTCACCCCAGTCATCCCAGCCCCAATACAGTTCGAAACACCACAGAGGGAACCCCTTGATTGCCCCATGTTAACCCCTTCCCTGCCAGTTACATTTATACAGTAATCAGTGGCTATTTTTAGCTCTGATCGCTGTATAAATGTCATTGGTCCCAAAAAAAGTGTTAAAAGTGTCCAATCTGTCCACCACAATGTCGCAGTCCCACTAAAAATCTCAGATCACTGCCATTACTAGTAAAAAAAATATATATATATGCCATTAATCTATTCTCGTAGTTTGTAGACATGTAAACTTTTGCGCAAACCAATCAATATATGCTTATTGCGTTTTTGTTTTTTACCAAAATATGTAGAAGAATATATATTGGCCTAAACTAAGGAATAAATGCGTTTTTTTTATATGTTCTTGGATATTTATTATAGTAAAAAGTAACAAAAATATATATTTTTTTCAAAATTGTAGCTCTTTTTGGGTTTATAGCGAAAAAAATAAAAACCGCAGAGGTGATCAAATACCACCAAAAGAAAGCTCTATTTGTGGGGAAAAAAAGGACAGCAACTTTGTTTGGGTACAACATTGCACAACTGCGCAATTGTCAGTTAAAATGACCCAGTGCCATATCACAAAAAAAGCTCTAGTCAGGAAGGGGGTAAATCCTTCTGGGGCTGAAGTGGTTAATGTAGAACTGAAGGCAAAACTTGTTCTTTATATAGAGCAAGGGAGGGCAATTGCCCGGTCAGGTTTTTGCGGCTATCTGTGCCCCACTGAGGAGATTTCTCTTCACTCCCTGTCCTATACCTACAACAGGAAGAGAGAAAGTGTGCCCATTGGAACATTTCTGCTCTATTCCTGTTCTGGTGACCTCTAAAACGTGGAATCGTCTTTCACTTTCAGGGATAGCGGTCCCCGAAACAAAGAGGGTGCATCTTCCTAACGGGAAGACAGACATCAGTGTAAAAATAACAGAAGTTTTAATCCCTCTGCACTCAAAAAAAAAAGTTTTGCCTTCAGTTATATTCTAATGATGACAAACAACTATCCCGGCACAAAGAAGCAGAAATGCAGTAATCCAAAAAACAATGTTGTCACTGTGACAATTACTTGTGTAATTACAGTGATCGGTAGGAGGATTACAGGTGCATCATTTGGAAGCCTAAGGGCCATATCACATTACAGAGTCTGTCACTTGCACCTTCTGTCCAATTACCGTCTCCTATGGTGTATTCCCCTCAGCTAGGAATCAAGATTAGATCCAGAGATGGAGCAACTTCCAATCCTTCTACTAGCAAGGTGTTGCCATCAGCATTATCACTTTAGGCTCCATCCATCGCTGCAGCGTACAAATATACATGTACTTATTGTAGCTTTGCTGCAGTGCCATTTAATAGCACCATTATGTCCTAGTGCACCAGGAGGCATAGTAACAAAGTACCATGCATTCTGGTGCAATGTGTTTCATATATAAGGTGCAAGCACTTCTTTGGTGTGATGTGCACTGGGTAGACCTCTCAAATGAATAAGCTGCCTTAGCACAATGAATGTTGTACTGCATAAAAAGCACATTTACATGCACAGTTGCACCTTTCCTAGGATGTGAACGGAGCTATACATTTTACATTTTAGCAAAAAAACATACATTTAGGAAAGCAACAAACTACCCTTCTGCAACCTATTACTATATCTGATAGAAAACAGACTTCCATGGGATGTAGGCATGATCTCAGGTGATGTGACTGATATTTAGGCACATCTGACCAGTAAGTTATTGTAAACTATTCCAGAATACTTTTTATTTTTGAATGACCTAAACAATTACAGTACAGGAAATGGACCAAAGTGTCATATCAACAAACAGCTTTTTAAATAAATGCTACATTCTCACCTAATGTGATTTCAGTTTTACGTTTTTAGATGCTTGCTGTTTCATATATCATGAATACATCTCACTCACATCCGCATATTCGCCCCCTAGTGGCTGGGTATCTGAATACCAGGCAGTAGAATCAGCATTCCCAAAACTCCTTCTGCGATGAAATAATATTATGCCTGTTGCTCTCTAAGGCTGCATTCACACCTGGGCGTAGCGTTTTCAGGCAGAAATGCATGCGTTTTTTACCACAATTTTGTACAGGTCAAAAGGTCACCAATGTAAAAAGTAGAAAAATGGCCAAATCAAGCTACAAAAATAACTCCAGAACTTTTTTGAGCTTCAGGCGTTTGGCTTCAGGCATTTTTTAATGGAGATGTGAATAGACTCTATTGAGAATCATTGATTTTTTTTTTCCCCCCTCAAGCGTTGTGTAGCTTCAGGCTTCAAGCTAAAAAACGCTCAGGTGTGAATGGGGCCTAAGTCTGAGTACACTGACAGTCTTGCACCATGATAAAAAGAATGTATAGGGGTGTTGCCGCGCTATGGAAAATTGGGATTAATTTGTTGTTAGCTGCTGCCTCCACCTACAACTGCAAACCAGCTGCTAGAATGGAAATAAATATATATATATATATATGATGTCAAGGTGGATTTTGCCGCTGCTATCTAAGTGCATGTGCAAAAATGTAGTGATCATATATGAACCAAGTCAACTGGTAATATACAAGTTAGTGTATAAGTGCTGGTGAGACGTAAATATATAAATATATAAGGTATATAAAGTGCAGTGCAATATGTATATTATATATATATATATATATATATATATATATATATATATATGAAATTCTTATGATATAACTGCAAAAGTCCAAGCAAATGACAATATATAATATCAGAAAAAAATACTAAATATTAGATTATAAAAATTATTAATGAATAATAATTGTATTGCCAATAAATATCAACCAAAAGTGCTTGTGCCAAAAACCAGAATAAAAATTATATGATACTCTGATGTGCAAACGTAAAGTCAATAATAAAGTCCATAAAATGACAACAGTAAGTGTCAGCACTATTAGCTGAATTAAGTCCCAATCAGCTGTAGGGCAATCATGTAAAGCCGTTTTAACCTCAAGTATTGCCTTTACAAGGATCTGAAGTCCCTGAAGGACCGGAGATCACGCTCCTGGTGGGTCCGTATAATGCTTCAAGAATACCGTATGATGGATTACATGTATGCCAATAAAGCAGAAAATTCCAGTTAGACACTAGGCATAAAAAGTAGAACCATCCCAAGTATCTACTTACTGAACAGTTGGAGAAGTCAGACTCCGTCCCGCAGCTGGCATTCCTTACTTGTACAGCCTGGGGGATCGTGGGTGCGTGATGGACAGAGAATCCTTACTGCAGAGTGGCTCTCAATAGAATGGCAACCCTCCGACGTCAGCCCATGGTAGGGGGAGCAGTCAAGCACAATCACTATGCATTAAATCACAGGCTGGGTATAAAGCAATCACAACTGCTTCCCTATACATATATATAACTATACACAAAAACATTTCTTCTTCATTTAGATGAGTGATCACATTCCCTCTGGATTGTTTTAATTTACAAGAGTATTTTTAGGACAAGTGACAGTGAAAGTCATACCTGTCTATATCTACCACCTGCCACCAGATTTATGTTTAAGGTAGTTAAGCACAAAGGTCAAAGATGTATTTCATTGTGCTTTTGTATTTGATACACTGTATACATAAAAAAGGAAGGTAGACAAAGCTGGCAATGAATCACAGGATTCAACACCAAACATTCAGCTTGACTCGGTAAACACTGTACTTCCATGTAAGCAATACTGGGAATATTCAAGGCTGATGCAAATGGGGATAGTGTTATTGCTGGCGGCTCCACCACTGTCAGGACATTTAGGCAAAACAAGAAGTGTTTGGGTGATCTTTGTCAAGTAAGGACAGGATCTCAGCAGGCGAGGACAGCTCTCCGATTTCATGTATGAACGAGGTGTAATACTTATCGGTTCTTCTGAATTGGACATGTAATGACACAGCCTGAGACAGAGTCTTCATGGCACAATACCATGAATCCTGTTCCCAAAACAATCTTCATAACATTTACAATGGCACAGCTTAATTTGTTATCGGAGAGCAGGAAGCCACAAAATACAAATCATATGACAATTCTCAATTTAAAGCTGAACTCCAGATTGGAACAATAAACAGCCTTGGAGTGGGCACACCTCTGCCCACACTGCTGGGGTTAAATGCCCGGTATGTCAATGGGTACTGGAACAAGGAGACATAATTGCCTTATTTTGCACTCCAGCAGGCTATCTGTGCTTTAACAAATTAAAGTCATTGATAAAGGTTGTTGCTTACTACAGCAGCAAAGGTCTAACTATATTTCTGCAATATCCAGACACAAGTCTAGTAAAAAATAAAAGTCAAAAGAACCAGCACGGTATGGAAGGCTTCACCCTTATAAAATAAAAGATGGTGAATCTGCTTTATAGAACGTCGTACAAAGGTTAGAAGAGTGCCATAAAAGTCATAAAACACAATTCAGCCTTGGTAATGTATTGTGGAGACATAAAGGACACTGACAATGATATCAAATGTAGCATAATTCACTAAAACCACAACCAGCGGCCCTGACATTTACAGTGTGGCCCTCGGGGCCCCTGCAGACAGTATATATTTTCTTTATCTAGATATTTACTCAGGCCAGTAAAAGGAAAAATATTTAGACTGGGTTCTAGTAGTTAAATGGTTTGGTTTATTTCTTTGACACCATTTCTCTTCCTGTGGTGTACATTTCTTTTCACTCTTAGGAAGATTTCACACTGCAGCACAGTGTACCCGCAGTTGCCCATAGAGTTCTATCAGATTACGTGATTTCAGTGGTTTTTCTGAAAGCACAACAAAAATGCAGCATGCAGGACTTTTCGTGCATTTTCAGAAAATTCAAAATTCCAGTACACACACACACACACACACACAGATATATAGATATATATATATATATATAGTGATTGTAAAGGCAGAAGGTTTATCTTACGTGCCTCGGCCATCCGGGAGTCTCCCTTCTGATTGGCTCAGACACAGCAGTGACGCCATTGGCTCCCGCTGCTGTGACTCTAAGGCAGTTAGCCAATGAGGAGAGAGATGGGCAAGTCCAAACCGTGGCTCCATGTCCGAAGAGGAATCTGTGCAGTGGTTTTGCACAGAGCAGCCCCAATCCTCCTCTTTTCAGAGCAGGTAAGTAAAACATGTTTGTTACTTTTATAGAAAAAATAGAGACTTTACAATGACTTTAGCTTAGCTCATTGAGCAACAACAAGATTAGCAACAAAAAGGAACAAAAGGGAGAAAAGTAGGTATATTCAAGTTTCCTTGTCTCTCTTTTCAGCTCAACATTAAGATAGAGAGAGGGAAAAGGGGATAACATAACCATATGTACACCCATAGGCCATAGAATTGGTGGGGATAAGGAGACGTAATAAAGTCGAGTTTATTAAACATCACAAACTAGCAACGGGCATATTATGTATCAATCATCATAGTTTTGCAAAAGGCATATAGGAGTATTTAAAAAAAAAAAAAAAAAAAAAAAAGGGTTATTAGGCGGCTTTCACACTGATCCGCAGGTGCAGCACAGTGCACCAGTGGCTTTCCTGCGGATTGGCTGCACTGAGCCATAGACTTCTATTATATCCTGTGGTTGAATACAGAGTATGCTTTCAGAAAATGCACCACACCTGCAAGATATAATAGAAGTCTATGGCAACGCACAGCTAGCCCATAGAAAAGCCGCAGGTGCACTGTGCTGCACCCGCAGTGTGGATAAACCACAGCGCATCAGTGTGAAAGCAGCCTTAGCGCCCTTTTTTACACGATCGTTCTGATTGGGTCCACCTGTTTTCTTTTTAACCACTTCAGCCCCGGAAGGATTTCCCACTTTAGGACCAGAGCACTTTTTGCGATTCGGCACTGCGTTGCTTTAACTGACAATTGCGCGGTCGTGCAACGTTGTACCCAAATGAAATTTGCGTCCTTTTTTTCCCACAAATAGAGCTTTCTTTTGGTGGTATTTGATTGCCTCTGCGTCATTTCTGATCACCGCTATAAACAAAAGAAGAGCGACAATTTTGCAAAAAAAAAAAGTGTTTTTCTTACTTTTTGCTAAAATACAAATCCAAAAAAAAAAATAAATAAATAAAAACACATTTTTTTTTTTCATCGGCTTTGGCCGATTTATATTCTTCCTCATATTTTTGCTAAAAAAAAAAATCAGCATTTATTGATTGGTTTGCGCAAAAGTGGCCGCGTTTACAGATGATGAGAATTCATTTCTGGTGTTTTTTTTTTTTTGGCGATCTGCGATATTGTAGCGGACATGTCGGACCATTTTGACACTTTTTTGGGACCAATGACATTTATACAGAGATCAGAAATTTAAATGTCCACTGATTACTGTATATATGTCATTGGCAGTGAAGAAGTTAGCCTGCAAGGGGAGATCTAGGGGTTAACTGTGTTCCCTGGGTGTGTTATAACTGTATGGGGGCTTGGCTACTATGGGCATAAGAGATCTAACAGATCCCAGTGACAGGGATCAGTAGATCTCCTATGCCCCCACTAACGGAGCGGGGAACCGATGTGTTTACATCGGCGGTTCCCCATTCTTTAGCTGTGGCCACTTATCGCGGCTCGCCGGCGGACATCGGGTCCGCCCGAGCCGTGGGCACACTCCTTAGGAGCACGGCGCGCGCGCTCCCTAGCGGCCACCCGCAGATCGCCGCTAATTTACGGCGATTCGCAGGAAGCATCCACAACGCCGCAGTAAATATACTACGAGCGGTGTGGAACCAGTTAAAGAATTAAACAGTGAGTAAAACATCTAACGGGGATTGGTTCCACGGAAAATGATTATCCTGATTGTTGTTTAAAATCTTCATTAAGCTATTCAAAATAAAAAAAAAGTGAAATTAGGAACCATTTCATTGTTGCACGACGTGCCCGTGACAGATTACCAAATCACCTAAATGGCCCTCGCTCTTCATAAGGTTGAGCACCCCTGACCTATAGCATCCTCGCCATCTCTATCTCCTGAAGCATGTCTGCAGTCCCTGAACATCTTCTGTCTACAGAACGACAGTTTTCTGTATCATTACAATCACTGAACATTACATGCGGCCCTTTGTTGCGATTAGATTATTTTTAATGCCTCATGCAGGAGAGGTGACAATACAACACTGAGGCTCGGTTCACACTGATGCGATGCGGAAAACCCTGCGAATCCAGTGTGGGTTCCGAGTGTATCTGACTCACAGGCAGTTCATACTGCCCTCTGCGAACAGCTGCGGGGGTAAATACAAAGTTAATGACACCCCTAGATAGGTTCGCAGATCACAGTGCGAAATGTGGATTCGGACAGGAATCGGATCACATGGGTGTGAACACAAAAAAAAAAACTAAAAAGGTCCTGCAAGAGTTTGGTCCGAATGCGATGCAAATTCAGCCATACAATTTGTATGGCTGAATTCACAACGCACAGACATCGCATGTGATCTGCACAGCAATGCCCTGCGAATCACATACAATGTCATCACACCAAAGTGAACCGGCTCTTAAAGGGAGTAAGCAGCATGCAAAATTATAGATGGTAATAAAACAGGGCTTCACAAATTTGCTTTGAATCTAGAAGTCAGCTAAAAAACTTAAGAGCCAGTTATTTTTTTTTTTTAGCGCGGTGTGGGTTGTCAGCACCCATTACCCCCCACCTCCCCCGGGGTAAAGCAAGTCATTTGCGCCCCCCCCCAACCCTAACTTACAGCAGAGCAGCCAGTCAATAACTCCAACGTGACACCGTTACATTAGGGTTATAGGCTGGCCAGAAAGTGTGACACTAAAAACCTGTTATGGGGGAAACGTGACTGCGGCATGTAAAACGCCCTCATCTGCTGCCTAATGGTGGGTGGCAAAAACATGTCTCTGCTGCACATTTTTACCACCTAACTGCACATCTAAATGAAGCCTTCGTGACACTTTAAACAAAATGCAAAAAAAAAAAAAAAAGTGAAAGAGGTATTCCAGTGCTGATGATCTTCTGCTGCCTCTTTGCAGCCACCTTTTGCCTACATGTGTGTCCCCCACTGTGATTTGTCATTGCTCTGGTGGGTTTCCAGTCACCATGAAATACTGGAGCCAAGTATAAAGAGTGGTAATTGTTGATGATACACAGGGCTTTATAAGAGGACATAGAAAAAGACTCTTCTGCATACCCAGCTCCCTCATCTCCCCTCCCCCACCTCACAGCATACAGTAGAGCTGCACAATTCTGGCGAAAACGAGAATCACAATTTTGTTGCTTAGCATAAAGATCACGATTCTCGCAGTGTACTGTAATCTTTCATATTATACAAAAAAAATAAATAAATAAAAGGCCTTACATTACTGTTTATTTTAATTCATTAAAGTGTATTTTTTCCAAAACAAATTGCATTTGAAAGACTGCTGCGCAAATACAGTGCAACATTAAATATTATAACAACATCTATTTTATTCTCCAGGGTCTCTGCTAACAAAAAATATATAATGATTGGGGGTTATGAGTAATTTTCTAGCAAAAAATACTGGATTTTTACTTGTAAGCAACAAATGTGAAAAAAGGTTTAGTCTTTAAGTAGTAGTTAAACTTCCCTCATCTAGACCGGAGTTCAGTCCTTCAGACTGCCCGTTTTTCACAAATGCCAGTTAGCCTCAGGCAGAGAACACCCTTTACTGAGTCGGAGATGTGGTTAGATAGTGAGGGGAGAGAAAAATTGTGTGTCGCTTGCCGGGACACTATTTCTGGTCACCATGGCGACCTGGCACCCGGGGATTGTCGAGCTCTGTAATAAATTATATAAATCAGGTCTGTTTTATGGCAAAAAGGGCTCTGCAGGGGTTACAATTGGTATAGAAAAGAATTACCCCTCTTTACCCAGAGGGAGAATCTGCAAGCCCCAATCAGATCCTGACTGGGTTAACTGGGTTCCCATTGCGGCAAGGCATTAGTGCTAAAAGCTGAGCCACTGTGCTACTGTGTATTTACCTTCCTTGAAGCAGGAGACCATTTAATATACTGTACACTAAATGATTTTCACAAAGTTTGCATCAATGTCCCAACCCAACCCAACACTACACCTTACCAGCAGCAAAGTGAGCCAGGGTATGCATGCACTGCATCACGTTTGATTAGCCCTTTCTCCTTGCCCATGCTGAATGGTCATGTCTAGGCACAAACAATCAGAGTTGTAAAATTTCAGAAATAGTAATGGGGGCATATAATGAGTCTCAGAAGCAGTTCTGGCCCTTGGGCACCATTTCATCCACGGATAACAATGGGGCACAATTCCCCAAATGACACCAACAATGAGACACAATCACTCTCAATGACACCAACAATGCGGCACAATTTCTCTCAATGACACCAAGGATGGGGCACAATTCCACCCACTTACACCAATAATAGGGCATAATTACTTTCACTGAAAAACTATTGGGCCTATTTTTTTCCCACTGACGTCGGGACCTTTTCTACTTCCACTGGCCACAGTCTGGCCCTCCTCAAATCTGAAGGACAGTAAACTGGTCTTTTGTTTAGAAAGTTTGGAGACCCCTGATATAGGGTCTTAATGAGGGAAGAGTAGCCTGTAGGCTAAAGAAGAATTTTGGGTATCCAGCCACCAAATTCAATGGTGTTCATACAAGAGAATGTTCACTACCTTTTATTAGGATTAGTGACATCTAAAATACTGCAATAACTACATTGCAGCCTTTTTTAAAAAAAAAAGTCTTCCACCTAAATTATCTATGGCCAAAAAAAAAAAAAGACATTTATGAATCAGCCTGTCACCAGCATTACCGCCACGGAAGTTTTGTTTTTAGTGTCCTTCCATAACATAGTTTTAACATTTTCCTGTTCATCGTGACAACAAAACTGCTATTTTCCACTTCCTGTAACAGAGTGACAATGCTGTTTGTTCTGCAGTGAAGTCACCACAACATTCTTACACTGTAGACATGGTATGGATGGATACTTCTTCACTGACTTTAATTATGGATCAAACAAAAGCCTAACTAGCATTTGCAGTAACATTTTTATTTTTGGTATGAAGAATTGAACCCATAAGTTGACTTGTAAGCATCCCTGTCAGTGATAAATTCTATTTTTCAACCCCTGTATATTCCACTTCAGCTAGACATCTTGGCCTGATAGAGGAAGAGGAAATTAAAAAAAATTACAGATCTTTTGGCATGATCAACAGAGAATAAAACATTATGTTACATGGTTAATGCTACTGACATGATATATGCAATGTGCGAGTTTGCCCATAGTCTTTGCAACCTCTTTGCGTATGCAACTTCCTCCAGGCTGATTATCCCAATAAAATCAAATTTGACT
Organism: Glandirana rugosa; assembly: GCA_018402905.1. Lineage (NCBI taxonomy): Eukaryota > Metazoa > Chordata > Amphibia > Anura > Ranidae > Glandirana > Glandirana rugosa. The sequence continues at coordinate 1,103,124 of BLSH010185965.1, forward strand.
GTCAGGTGCAGCAGCCACGGAACAAAAGGACCTGCATAAACTAACTCCATTAGATGCAAATCTCATCTTATGCTTTATAATAAATCTACAATAAATATTTAGTTATATATAGTAATGTGTTCTAAAAATCAAATGTATATATATTCTTGGGGGTTTACAGATACAAAATCAAAAGAAAGAAAACAAGCCAGTATCCACATGTGAGCAAAACATGCAGTGCTTCCAAACGAGAAATGTCCACAATCTTGACACCCACAAGTGTCTCTATGTCTCAAAAGCAGGCTAGGCTAACAAAGAACACAATAAAAGGAAAAATACAACAATATGAGACTAGCAGTGCAATTGTTGGCCTGCTGGTGTTGGCAAATGTTCTTAATATACATTTAAACGCTTCAAAACCGGACTCTTTTATCCCGTTCCTGACCAGGCCAATTATCAGCTTTCAGCAATATCACACTTTTAACGACAATTGCGCGGTCATGCAACACTGTACTATATGACATTTGTATCCCTTTTTTCACACAAATAGAGCTTTCCATGTATTTAATCACTGTTTTTTTTTAATTTTTGCTAAACAAAAAAAGACCAACAACTTTGAAAGAAAACAATTAACTTGTTTTTCTTTGTTTTGGTTATAACATTTTGCAAATAATGACAAAAGAGGGTAATTCCTTGGGCGGATTATCAAAGTAACCCTAATGAAAGTTAGGCTGACCCCATCCCTTTAGTTTGGAAAACAGAGCAAGAACCCCCTAAATGGGACTTTAAATTGGGAAAACCAACTCATCAAGAGGAGAATTATAAAAACAATCAAAGTTTACTTGTACACATTGAAAATGATAAGACAACACATATAATCAAAGCAACATAAGACATAAGTGCACAAGGGAACAGGAATAGTGTATCCCCATGATAAGACGATGGCAAGTGACAAATGTAATGACAAAATGGTGAAATGGTTAAAAGACCACTGGTCTGCCCCACATAGGGGGTAGAGCAAGACCCAACGCGTTTCGATGTAACAGAATGAGATATCTTCCTCAGGGGTAGGTGGTCGGTAATTAAAAGCAATAATCATCCGGGACCGGATGTTTCATACTTATAATCTGGTAATCAAGGGACATCCACTCCAGAAAATATTTCAGATGTCAGGATAAACGGTATGAAAAACAAACAAAAATTGGCCAAACACGATTAGTTGAAAAAAACGGTAACAAGAGGGGTTCCCAGAAGGGGAAAGGTCAAGGTTTGTGTGATGACACATATAGATCTGGCAGGAAATAATCCCCAAAAAAGGGGAATTCCAATAATAGAGACCAAAAGTATGTAGTAGTGGTGAGAGAGTTGAGGTGCCGATGATTTACATCTAGTCACCCCCAAAAGGGGGCACCCGGAAGGGTTATTGCGAGACACACCGCAATTCGCCCGGGATCGTTCCTTGTGGTGTCTTCTGGGACAGGTGCTGATGCGGCTTTTTGCTGGAGTACTTTGAAGATATCGGGTTGTTGACCGTTCAAGGGCGGTGTGTCTCGCAATAACCCTTTCGGGTGCCCCCTTTTGGGGGTGACTAGATGTAAATCATCGGCACCTCAACTCTCTCACCACTACTACATACTTTTGGTCTCTATTATTGGAATTCCCCTTTTTTGGGGATTATTTCCTGCCAGATCTATATGTGTCATCACACTAACCTTGGCCTTTCCCCTTCTGGGAACCCCTCTTGTTATCGTTTTTGGCAACCAATCATGTTTGGCCAATTGTTGTTTGTTTTCCATACCGTTCATCCTGACATCTGAAATATTTTCTGGAGTGGATGTCCCTTGATTACCAGAATATAAGTATGAAACATCTGGTCCCGGATGATTATTGCTTTTAATTACCGACCACCTACCCCTGAGGAAGATATCTCATTCTGTTACATTGAAACGCGCTGGGTCTTGCTCTACCCCCTATGTGGGGCAGACCAGTGGTCTTTTAACCATTTCACCATTTTGTCATTACATTTGTCACTTGCCATCGTCTTATCATGGGGATACACTATTCCTGTTCCCTTGTGCACTTATGTCTTATGTTGCTTTGATTATATGTGTTGTCATCATTTTCAATGTGTACAAATAAACTTTGATTGTTTTTATAATTTGTTCTCCTCTTGATGAGTTGGTTGTCCCAATTTAAAGTCCCATTTAGGGGGTTCTTGCTCTGTTTTCCATTTTGCAAATAATGGCTATGTGTTGAGTTATTTTGAGGGGACAGCAAATGTACACTCACTACTTTACATTGTAGCAAATTGTCATTTGTTCAGTGTTGTCACATGAAAAGATACAATAAATATAATAAAATACAAAAATGTGAGCTACTCTGTGTGTATATATGCAAGTGTATATCTATATCTAATTTTTTTTCTTCAATTTTTTTTCTTTTATTTACACTTTTTTTTTTTACATACAGTGACCAGAGCAATACAGTATTACCATTATAACACTGTACTAAGCTGGAAAGGAGATCAGGATTTTTTTTTTTTTTTTTACACACTAGGATTGCTTAGAACGGTGAGTTTTACATTGTGTTTACTATTATTAGCTGTGATTGGCCACAGCTAATCACATGGTTTGATGGGCTATGATTGGCACAGAGCTGACAACAGTAAGGGCCGGTTCACACTTGCGCGGTGCGAAGCGGCGCTCGAGGCGATCTCAACGCGGCTTGCGAGGAGACTTCTATCATAGAAGTCAATGCAAGCCGCCTGAGATCGCCCTGAAAATAGCGCAGGGACCATTTTTCTAAGGCGGAGCGAAGCGATTCGCTCCCATTAGAACGGTTCCATTTGCACAGCATTGAGGCGAATTGTCAGGCGACTCAAGTCGCCTGACAATTCGCCTAGATGTGAACGGGCCGCGAAGTCGCGCAGCATCGCGCCGCGCAAGTGTGAACAGGCCCTAAAAGAATGGCCTTTCATTGTGTACAACTGGCTTGTGATCTGCCGTGATTGGACACGGCAATCACATGGTACTGGCAGCGAGCCGGAACAGTGATCTGTCCGGAGCATGGCCTGTGTGGTATATATATATATATATATATATATATACACACATTTTCTAATAAGACTAATCGTTGCAATCATTAAAAAAAAAAACAAGCAATCAATTGGCTCCAATCTTTAGCTTGTTCAAGTAAGCTTTGAAAACGAAAGGTAAAAAGCACATCGGTTACTATACACAACTGCTCCAGATTTCATAAATTCCCCTCATTGTGTGCAATAATTTATAAACATTTGTGACCTTATTTAGTCAGCGATTGCTTTTAGTGTTTTAACAATTACATCAGCAAAGGAAAGTCGTGTGTGAACTTTTTATCTTTTCTCCATGAAGTACATCTGTGCAGGTATGAACGCAGCAAAGTAAAAGGATTCCATTTAAGGTATTCTAATAAAATTGTTCACCATATCTCTCATTCATTTACGTCTGAGTCACAGGCCTATCAGCTGGGACCCAAGTTCAGTTAATCAGTTACCAATATGTAGGCCTGCTCTGTTTATTATACCTAAATGCTTGGTTTACAATTTGTCATCAGCATTCCCTAGGAAACTCCTTATACCTTCAACCCCAGTATACAGACTGTATACCAGAAAATCAGACAGACATACGTAGACACAGATATATGTACTGTTTGTATGTGTATGTCTATATTCAAAGTTGTTTGCATGTTACTAAACATGCCACATTTACCTATGGATGATCAGCCCTGGACGCAAAATGTATGTCCAATTACATGCAAGTAACCGCAAATTGCTGCAGGTGCCATCAACCGCTCATTGCTTTTTTTTTTTTTATGTAGCTTTGGACCCGCACCTGTTTGCAGAAACCCCGCTAAGTATCCCACAGGAAATCATAATCTGCCCCTAAATGTATGTGTGAATAGGGCCTAAAACTGTTCACCCATGGTTAGCTTTACATGTTAAATGTTACACTTACAGAATATTTATGGTGCAACATGTTCCAAGCCCACCACCTCAGCTCCTAAGAGCCCACACTCCCTGTGACAGTGGTTGGGGGTTCCTCTCCTTGTACCTGCTGTCAGAATTCAAAATCTGTGTGGCTATGCAGTCATTCATTCACAGTAATCTATGATTAAGAAAACTACAAGTCCCATCCTCCACCACAGCGGATAGCTTGTAGTTCTCAAACTATGAGGGTGCCTTTGTAGTTCATCAGCCCTGCAGCTTTAAACTGACAGCCCATACAGAGATACAGGCAGAAAGCATAGGATTGGTCTGCAGAAGACTGACTTTGAACCCATGATCCACTCTGACCGTGGATACAATGCTTTGCAGGCTCCTTGGAGAAAAAAAAGGGATTTTATTAAGAACTTACCGTAAAATCGTTTTCTCTGAGTTCACTGACAGACGCAGCCCTTCATTGACAAGTGGGGTTTATGCACATCCTACTAGGAGTAGACTAGGCAAACAGAAAAAAAACAAGCTGACCCCTCCCAGGGGGCTGTCCTCACTCCAGCATATAACCCCCCTGGTCTGCATAGCATATCAGTTTGTAACAAGCCGTATAAACGCAACACAGAGGGGTGGGTGCTGCGTCTGTCAGTGAACTCAGAGAAAAGGCGGTAAGTTCTTAATAAAATCCCTTTTTCTCTTACGTTCACTGACAGACGCAGCCCTTCATTGACAAGTGGGGATGTCCCAAAGCAGTGTCATTCAAGAGGGGTGGGTAAAGAACAACAACTGTACCCAACAGAATCCTCTCAGGAGGCACCAGCCGCGCCTATACCGCCGCCTGTAAAACTTTACGGCCAAAAGCAGCATCCGCAGATGCTGACACATCAACTTTGTAAAACTTAACAAACGTGTGCACCGAGGCCCAAGAAACCGCCTTGCACACCTGGGACACCAAGGCCTGGTGTCTGAAAGCCCAGGAAGTGCTAACTGCCCTGGTGGAATGCGCCGTGACTGGAAAAGGGGGGACTTTGCCCCGAACAGTATACGCATGGGTCACGGTCTGTCTGATCCAACGGGAAACAGTAGCCAACGAGGCCGCCAACCCTTTGAACGGACCTTCTGTCAGCACAAACAACGCATCAGACTTCTGAAAAGAAGCTGTAGCCGCCAAATACACCCGCAAAGCCCTCACAACATCCAAAGAATGTAACTCAAATTCCTTGGGATGTGACGGGTGCGGACATAATGAAGGGAGAGCAATATCCTCATTAATGTGAAAAGATGAGACCACATTCGGTAGAAACGAAGGGGAAGGTCGCAAGACCGCCTTGTCCTTATGAAGGACAAAGTAAGGAGACTTACAGGACAACGCTGCCAACTCAGACACCCGCCTAGCGGATGTAATGGCCACCAAGAAAGCCACTTTTTGCGTCAGAAATTGTAAGGGAATATCCCTGATCTTCTCATATGGCGGTTTCTGCAGTACAGAAAGTACCAAATTCAAATCCCACGCCGCCAAAGGCGACTGTATCTGAGGAGCCACATGGCGTACAGCCTGTACAAATGTACGTATCAACGAATGTGATGCCAAAGGCCGTTGCAAGAGAATCGCCAGAGCCGAAATCTGACCCTTGAGAGTACTCAATGCCAATTTGTTTTCCAGGCCCTGCTGCAAAAAGGCCAGCACCCGGGACACAACGTAAGAGCGGGGGTTCCAACCCCCCGCCTCACACCAGGCAATATAGGCCTTCCAGGTGCGATGATAAATCTTGCGCGAAGTACACTTATGCGCCTTAAGCATGGTAGGGATCACTGAGTCAGAGACACCCCTATCCCTCAACACCTGGAACTCCATAGCCAAGCCGACAAAGCCAGCGAGGGTAAAGCAGGGTGCAGGATGGGTCCCTGCGACAGCAGATCTTCGTGCAGCGGAAGACGCCAGGGAACATCTGTCACCATCCGCACCATGTCGGCGTACCAAGGGCGCCGAGGCCAATCCGGAGCTACCAGGATTGTCGGGATCCCCTCCGCTTCTATCCTGCACAGTAGTCGCGGTAGAAGCTTGATGGGAGGGAAGGCGTACAGGAGCCGATACCGACCCCAAGGCGCTACCAAAGCGTCCGTGGCGGCCGCCAACGGGTCCCTTGTTCTGCACATGAAGGTCTGCACCTTGTGATTGAACCTGGACGCCATGAGGTCCACGTCTGGCGTGCCCCATTTGTGGCAAATCTGGCGGAACACCTCTGGATGTAGGGACCATTCCCCCTGATCCAGCGTCTGGCGACTTAGAAAATCCGCCTGCCAATTTTCTACGCCCGGAATGTAAATGGCGGAGATTGCCGGCACATGAAGTTCTGCCCACCTCAGAATGTGGGCTGCTTCCGCAGCCGCTGCAGAGCTCCTCGTTCCGCCCTGGTGGTTCACGTACGCCACAGCCGTGGCGTTGTCCGACTGAACCCGAACCGGGAGGCCACGCAGCCTTACCATCCAGTGGGAGAGGCAGAGCCTGATCGCCCTCAACTCCAGCACATTTATCGGAAGGCGGGATTCCTGCGCCGACCAACGGCCCTGAGCAGACAGCTGCCCCAGGGCCCCCCCCCCCAGCCTGATAGGCTGGCGTCCGTCCTGATGATCGACCAATTCAGTGGCAGGAAAGACTTCCCCAACGTTAGAGCCGGGGCCCGAAGCCACCAGGTCAACGATCCTCTGGTCTGATGATCCAATCTGATCAGCTGGTCCAGGGACAGCAGAGACTTGTCCCATCATCACAGAATCGCTCACTATAGGAGCCGAGTGTGACTCTGGGCATAAGGTATCGCCTCGAAGGCTGAGACCATGAGCCACAACACCTGCATACAGACCTGTAAGGAGGACCACTGGCGTGACAGCAGGGTTCGCACCGCTGCTTGCAGTGTTAGTAACTTGGCCGGAGGCAAAAACACCTTCGCCTGCTCCGTGTCCAGAATCAGACCCAGATATTCCAGTCGACAGGACGGGGTCAACGTCGACTTCAGCAGGTTGATCAGCCAGCCAAATCTTTCAATGAGGCCACGGTGATAGCCACATTCTCCTCCAGGGTCGAAGCAGACTCCGCTCGCAAGAGTAAGTCGTCGAGGTATGCTACTACCGCAATGCCTCTCTGCCTCAATAGCGCCAGCACCAGAGCCACCAGCTTGGTGAACACCCGAGAAGCCGAGGCCAGACTGAAGGGAAGTGCCACAAATTGGTAATGTAGGTCCCCCACCACAAAGCGCAGAAAACGCTGGTGCCGGGGACAAATGGGAACATGGAGATACGCGTCCCTGATATCCAGAGACGCCATGAAGTCCCCTTGGTGCAGGGCGGCCACGACCGACCAGACAGATTCCAACCTGAACTTTCGCGCCTTCACAAAGTGGTTTAGCGCTTTTAGGTCCAGGTCTGGCCTGACCCCACCCTTTTTGGGCACCACAAAGTGGTTTGAATAGAAGCCGCGGAACCTTTCCAGCGGAGGTACCGGTACAATCCCCCCTTGTTCGGAGAGTGTCTGAACAGCCCCTAGGAGAGCCTCTCGATGCCCCCGATGGAGTCTCAAGTTCGATGGGAAAAACTTGTCTGGGGGTAAAGTGCTGAAATCTATCCTGTATCCGGAGGATACCACTTCCTGCAGACACCGGTTGGAAAAGCGGGCAGTCCACCTGTCTGCGAACCCCAGAAGTCGGGTGGGGGCAACCCATCATGCGGAGGACGACTTATCCTCCGTCTTTTCGCTCTTGCGCTGCCAGGGCCGTTTACCGGACCCCGAGGCAGACTTGCCGGGCCTTGAGCCCTTGCCCGCTGCACCGGGCGCACGAAAAAACCTCTTCTGACCCGAAGAGGCAGGACCCTGCTTACGGCGGAACACCTGCCGCCTGGGCTCCGGGAGAAAAGTACTCTTCCCCCCCCGGTGAAATCTTTAATGATTTCATCCAACTGTGCCCCAAAGAGCCGACCGCCCTGAAAGGGAAGATCCGTGAGGCCCTTTTTTGACGCATGGTCACCCGACCAACAGCGTAACCACAGCACCCATCTGATGACGACTGCAAAAACAGACATCTTAGACAGCATGGGAAGCAGGTCCAAAGCTGCATCACACAGGTACCGGAGACCCTGTATCAGATGGTCCGCTCGCTGCGACGCCTCAAGCGAGCACCCGCAAGCTCAACTCATTGTGCAACTCAGTCGCACACTCGGTAAGGGATTGCGCCACCATGGCTGACGCCAGAGCTGGTCTCATGGCCGACCCCGCCACCAAGAACAGTGCCTTGGATATCGCCTCCGTCCGCCTATCGGCCGGATCCTTAAAAGAGGGAGACCCTCCAAGGGGATGGTCGTTGCCTTATTCAGGCGAGTCACCGGAGGGTCCACTGCGGGGGATGCCCACTTCTTCACAAAACTATACGCAAAGGGATAGCGTATAGCGAAACGTTTGGGCAAGGAATTCTGCGGATGCTGCCATTCCTTATAGACCAGCTGGTCAAAGAATTGATCATAGGGATAAGCCCTAGGGGACAGAGATGGTTTAAAAGACCCACAAACGTAGGCAGTCTCGTGCGACTCCCCGGCTTGGTCCAGTCACAAGGACGCACATATATTGGCAATACGGAGGCCACCAGCACCCTCTCACGCGCTACCGAGGCCCCCTGGTCTTCCTCGCCATCCGAGGGCTCCAGTTCACCATCTGAGAGCTCCACGGGGGTCCCCGTGACCACTGAGGCCCCTTCCGGTTCAGAATCCATTCAGAATGAGGGAGGGGGGGGTGGACACTTTTTAGTCACCCCCTTAGCACGGCACGGCACCTCCCGGGGAAAAAATTCCCCCAATACGGATCTTAGCTGATCCAGGGGAACCAGAGGTCCCAGCGCAGGTTGCGCTTCAACCGAGTCCTCCTTGGAATGACCCGCAGGTTCAACCGCCATTGCGCCACCGGACACTGACAAGCCAAAAGGCCCCCACAATGCAGCCCCACCACTGCCCAGATCAACCGGGAGACACCCAGGAGGATTGCACCCACCGCTACCAGCACCCCAGGGAGAGCCCAGCTATATTTGCTGTGTGTGATCGCCCTTTAAGCGCTGCGTCCCAGTAGGAGTGCTTGCCACCAGTCATGAGCCTGCGCTGCCCTGTGCCATCCACACTGTCCCAGAGTGAAAGAGGAAGAACCGGCGTCAGCCGCACGTTTTCATCCACAGGCACATCAAACATGGCCGCCGAGCGGTCACAAGAGGCCAAAATAGCCCACAAAATGGCCGCGGCTACGGCTAAATGGCGGCGATCCACCGCAAAATGGCGACGGATCGCCGCATGGCAGCTTTTAGACCTGTAGCCCTAGGAACCCTCCACCGGCCGGCCTAGTCCGCAAAAAATGCCCAGCCCCCCCCCCCCCGCACCCCTAGGGGGGGAAGAGAGGGGGTCACTCACCAATCCGACGGGCGAAGCGGGCAGACCTTCCTCCCATCTGGCGCAGAGGGATGCTGCAGGCCAAGCGCCCCTGGATGTGAGCAGAGCCCGGTCACTGTGCGCAAGTGTGGGTCACCCACTGGCCTCCCACACGGAACGGGTATGATGCGGCGAACCCCGCCAGGGCTAAGGGTAGCTCGCATCGGTCGGCCGTGCTGGGGAAGGTTCAGGATTCGAGATATCCTCTATGCCCCAGCCGGCTACTTGATAGCAGTCTTCTATCAGATAGCTTGAAAAGCCCAAAGAAGAAACAATCTGTGGAACCGCAGGTCCCAGCAGGGAACCAGGTCTAACTCCTTGCACTAGGCATAATAAAACTGATATGCTATACAGGGCAGGGGGGTTATATGCTGGAGTGAGGACGGCCCCATGGGAGGGGTCAGCTTGCTTTTTTTCTATTTGCCCAGTCTACTCCTGGTAGGATGTGCATAAACCCCACTTGTCAATGAAGGGCTGCGCCTGTCAGTGAACGTAAGAGAAACATATGTATTCAACTCACATTTAAAAAGTGCCTAGGGAAGAACACACTCAGCTGCACTGGTCGTTCACCTCCGGACCATAACATGGAGTGCGAACCGGCATATGCAATGTCATCAGCATCCTCGATTCGCCCTACGTACGTTTCGTCGTGTGACATCTTCAAGGTGCGGCAGGGAATGTTTGACCATTCTTCCAGAAGCACATTTGTGAGGTTAGGCACTGATGTGGACGAGAAGGCCTTGCACGCAGTCTCCGCTCTAATTCATCCCAAAGGTGTTCTATCGGGTTGAGGTCAGATCTCTGTGCAGGCCAGTCAAGTTCCTCCACCCCAAAATCGCTCATCCATGTCTTTATGGACCTAGCTTTGTGCACTGGTGCAAAGTAATGTTGGAACAGGAAGGGGCCATCCCCAAACTGTTCCACAAAGTTGGGAGCATGAAAATGTTATACGTCTTGGTATGCTGATGCCTTAAAAGTTCCCTTCACTGGAACTAAGGGGCCAAGCCCAACCCCTGAAAAACAACCCCACACCATAATCCCCCCTCCACCAAATGATTTGGACCAGTGCACAAAGCAAGGTCCATAAAGACATGGATGAGCGTGACTTCAACCCGATAGAACACCTTTCAGATAAATTAGAGCAGAGACTGCGAGTGCGAGCCAGGCCTTCTCATCCAATATCAGTGCCTGACCTCACAAATGCGCTTCTGGAAGAATAATCAAACATTCCCATAGACACACTCCTAAACCTTGTGGACAGCCTTCTCACAAGAGTTGAAGCAATTTTTTCTAGCTGCAAAGGGTAGGTCAACTCAATATTGAACCCTATAGACTAAGACTGGGATGCCATTAAAGTTCATGTGCGTGTAAAGGCAGTTGTCCCAATACTTTTGGTAATATAGTGTATGTGTCCATGGACAGCCAAGATTTCAATGCTGAGAGCAAGCTCACTGTGTGCTTCCAGCACAGTGACTAAGCTGTCATAGACAACTCCCGGTCTCTAGTAATGATCAGGAGCTGGTAGAACGGACTCCTGATCATGTGACCATCGTGACAGCCAATCTTTCCTGTCTCTGGCCGTAAAGACTCGGTTAAAGGAACATCAGGGCTGGGTGGGAAGGGAATGACAGTATGCAATACTTAATTTAGCAGTAAATTAAAATATTTGCAAGAGAGTGAATGTAAATAAGTGTGAAAGTCTTCTGATTTGATTTAAAGTGTGAAAACCCAAAAAACAAAAATTTAATATATTGCAGCTTACCATTAGATGTGATGGCTGTATTCATTTTTACTTCTTCAAGCTAAAAACATTTTCAGGGAGTATAGTAAATACTTGCTGATCCTGCCAATCACGCAGTGTCCTTGACACTTCCAGGGAGCTGAAATGAAAGCACAAATAAGTTTACTTGTATTGTGTAAACTACTAATTCCATGAATTCACTATGAAATGGAGATGAACAAAGGCAGATGTGTTTGAAGTCCAGTCTTTGTGACAATCATGGCTGCTTCTACAGATATGTAGCCGGGTGCTCAGCTGGCTGGTTGTTTGCACCTGGCATTCTCCTCCTTCAAATCCCCCCTCTGCAAAATGACAGAGCAGCTGTGCTGAGATTGGGACGAGGTGCAACTGCCGGCTGTGTGTGTCAGAGCGGGCTATGTAAAATCTCCTG
>BLSH010185965.1:1123168-1139727 GCA_018402905.1 Glandirana rugosa
ACATACTTACCCAGGATCACTTGGTTCTCAAAGCTCCCTGAACAGAGAGCTGGTGACTGTCAGTCACTGGCTCTCTGCTCTGGAGAGGACAGGAGTAGCTGTCTCAGGCTTTCAGCGGCCCACTGAGAGGCAGAGCCAGGTGCCAGTCTAGGCATATGGGTGGATCCCGACCATATGATCACAATTTACAATGTATTTCTCGTTTGCTGTGGCATAACAGCAGCTAGTATGTACAGCAGAGCAGTGCAGGGGGTAGGATAGTAATCAGTATGCACAGGAGAGGAGTGCAGATGGCATGAAAGCAGGCAGTTTGTACAGGAGAGGAGTGCAGATGGTATGACAGCAGGCAGTATTTACAGGAGAGGAGTGTGGATTGTATGATAGTATGGCAGAATGTGAAGAAGTGGATTCTGAAGGGCATAACAGCTGGTAATGTGCAGGAGAGAAGTGCGAAGAGAGTTACAGTGGGCATTATGTGCAAGAGAGGAGTGAGGGGAGGGATAACAGCTTTTAGTATGTACAGAAGGGAAGTGAGGGGGTATGACAGCATGTATAGAAGATGAGTGTGGGGGACAGTGTAACGGGGCAGTGCACAACTGGTTCTCTGAAAATATGTGGAATTGGGGTATGTGAAGGGCTTACCTACTTTAAATATTGGTGTAGATGCCTTGTTTCCAGCCATGTTGCTCTCCATACGGTCCTGTGCAAACTGCACACTAACCAAAGGCAGCAATGTTTACAGTAGCATGGCCCCATGGTGACAACTTTAAACATATCATGAAGGCATAAGTAAAGGTAAGATGTTATATTGGAAAAGTTATATGGTGTCCTTAGATAAAGGCATGCATTTTTAAAGTATAGTTACCCTTACAGAAGAATTTCAAGTATGGCTATTTTATGCATAGTTACATTGGTCCAGCTTGGACCAATGTAACCATGTATATATCATACTTGCGATGCCACTGCTATTTCCGATCTCCGTTTGCGTCCCAGTACTGTGCTAAGCAGTTGTCCTGCTGCATTGTTCCTACAGAAGGTCGGCCGCTCGGCATGAGCGCCATTCTGAGAATGCTTTGTATTTCCTGAATGGATACAAAGCATTCCCTGACTATACGAGGTAAAGAGGCAGAGCGGGATAGTGACATCAGATTTCCCACCGTGTCTTAACAGAGAGCACTTTGCATTCATTCAGAAAATGCAAAGCATTATCTGCATGACACCCCTGCCAAGAAGTCAACCTCCTGTGTTCATAAAACAGAATTACAGCCACTCAGTGTTGGACCCAGAAGAGAGAGGAGATCACTGAAGTAGTGGTGTCTATGATATGGTGTATGGTACACACATAGTTACCTTGATCCAAGATGGAGCAATGTAACCATGTATAAAATTGCCATACCTGGAATTAAATATTCTATTTAGACACAAAAGTTAAATATTCTACATTTGAAACAATATATTATAAACCAATTTGTTTAAAAAAAGCTACCAGCCAGCAGTAGGGGACAAAATCTTTAGAATGCTGCATGTAACACTTATTTTCATGTCTCAGTAACAAAAATGATTTTGCGATTGTTTATAATGTATCTAAAGTCTTGTACATACTGTACTATTCGTTTTTCAAAAATGTTTTGATTTCTCAGATGATTTTCCTTTAGTTACTCAGTGCTCAGAAAACAGGATTTTCTTTCCCTTTAAATGTTTAATTCTTATCTGTGTACCACACCTTCCTTTGTTGACAGCGCTTTCCTAACACAGTGGTTGGGTCATTACCACTAGAACATTAAATCAGGAAGGAATGTTAGTAATTTACGCTTTAATTTGCCTACAAATGAGCAAGTCTAAAAATACACAATAATGATAAATTATTATTTTAACATGCGATCTCTGTCCTATTCCATGATCATACCAAGTAAGCTGCCCTAGAAAGCTACTTTGCCAATTTTATTTTTTAATAAAGAATAAGACTAGCATATCATTTTCACAAAGGTTTAGGCCTCTTTCACATGGATGGCTGGGGAAGAGTGGTAAAAACAGGTGGCCAAGCCATGGTTTTACTGCCCCCAACCTGACATGTAAAATAAGGCCAGAGTAGGCTTTTCACATACCACGGCTGGGATGCTTTGTGCCATGGCAACATTGCTGTGGCATGCCGAGTTTATAGGTGGCAGAGACTGTCAAACTTGGCTACTCCAGTCAATTGGTCCATACTGCAACCCAAACTCTTGGGTTGCAGCACATTAGTACCATTTTATTTATAGTTCTTTATTTAGGTAAAAACAAGGTAGAATTAATGGTTACATTCAGCATGATGAAATGGCACTGCTATTACAGGCACATATTATAAAATCGGTGTCCATAAAATTATAATCCAGTGTATTCCCTAAACAGTAGACAAACATTCGTCTGTACATCACATAGCTTGTCATGACATTTTAAAGCGGTTGTATCCCCTAAAAAGTATTTTTTACCTACAGGTAAGTCTATAATAAGGCTTACCTGTAGGTAAAATGAATATCTCCTAAACATGTGCAGTTTAGGAGATATTCTACTTGCATGCAGCCACTGACATCACGGCGCATGCGCCGTGATGTCCCGGCGAAGGCCCAGCGCATAGCTCCGGACCTTGCCAGAAAGACGGGCTCCCACACGCATGCGCGGTAGTGACCTCTCATGGCTCCGGCCACTCACAGCGCCAGAGCCGCGATCCCGTAAGCATCCACCGAGAGAAGATGGCAGCTCCCTCTGCCCTGTCGAAGCTTCGTTCTGAGGTAAGGATTTCATAAGGAGCAAGTATGTGGTGCATACTAGCTCATTATGCCTTTGCCCAGCGGGCATTTTTTTTTTTTCCATTTTCTCCAGGGGGATACAACCGCTTTAAATGATGGCAATTACGCTTCCCTTCATCTTCCGTTTGCTAAAGGGAGAAATGAACTATGGAAGTTATAGCTGTAAGTGAAAAAAAGGGGGGGGGGTCACAGGTACACAGGGTATCGGGAACAAGAAGATGAAGAATAAAGAGGGGTAAGGAAGGCTACGAGAACGGGATTAGAAACTGAAGAGAGGGGAGGGAGGTCCCCTTTTCTCTAGTGTGTGCTGTCCTTTCATCAAACCTTCAGTTTCACTTGCCTCAAGGAGTATTGCGGGTGTTATGGACTTTGAGTAAGGAGTCTTTGTGGAGAAATCATGGCAGTCCCTTTTAAAATATATATAAAAAAAATAGATTTAAAAAGGACGGTAGGGTTGCCTCCTAAACACCTAACAGCATCTGCTTAGCTGCACTCTGCAAAGTGATCCACCATTTAAGTGGATCACTTTGGTGCCAGGTGCCAGTTAAAAGTGCATTTCAGGGCACAAACCAAGCCATGAAGTCCAAGGTATTGTCTGTAGACCTCTGAGACAGGATTGTATTGAGGCACAGTTCAGGGGAAGGGTACAGAAAAATGTCTGCAGCATTGAAGGTCCCAATAAGCACAGTGGCCTCCATCATTCATAAATGGAAGTTTGGAACCACCAGGACTCTTGCTAGAGCAGACTGCCCAAACTGAATGATCTGGAGAGAAGGGCCTTAGTCAAGGAGGTGACCAAGAACCCGATGGTTACTATGACCGAGCTCCAGCATTTCTCTGTGGAGAGAGGAGAACCTTCCAAAGAACAACCATTTCTGCAGCACTCCATTAATCCGACCTGTATGGTTGAGGGGCCTGATGGAAGCCACTCCTCAGCAAGTAAAAGGCACATGACAGCCTATCTGGAGTTTGCCAAAAGGCACCTGAAGGACTCTAAGACCATGAGAAACAAAATTCTCTGATCTGATGAAACAAAGATTGAACTCATTTTCTCCATCAGCTCATCCCCCACAGTTATTAACTTTTGTCCCTCTTGACCCTCCCTTCTATATTGTAAGCTCTAACAAGCAGGGTCCTCTGACTCCTCCTGTATTGATTTGTATTGTAATTGTACTGTCTGCCCCCATGTTGTAAAGCACTGCGCAAACTGTTGGCGCTATATAAATCCTGTATAATAATAATAACTCTTTGGCCAGAATGGCAAGCGTCATGTCTGGAGGAAACCAGGCTCTGCTCATCAACTGGCCAATACTAACCCTACAGTGAAGCATGGTGGTGGCAGTATCATACTGCGGGGATGTTTTTCAGCGGCAGGGAGACTAGTCAGGATTGAGGGAAAGATGAATGCAGCAATGTACAGAGACATCCTTGATGAATACCTGCTCCAGAGCGCACTGGACCGCAGACTTGGAGCAAAGGTTCATTTTCCAACAGGACAAACACCCTAAGCACACAGCCAAGATAACAAAGGAGTGGCTACGGGACAACAATGTGAATGTCCTTGAGTGGCCCAGCCAGAGCCCAGGCTTAAACCCGAATGAACATCTCTGGAGAGATTATTTGAAAATGGCTGTGCACCGACGCTCCCCATCCAACCTAATGGAGCTTGTGAGATCCTGCAGAGAAGAATGGGAGAAACTGCCCAAAATTAGGTGTGCCAAGCTTGTAGCATCATACTCAAAAAGACCTGAGGCTCTAATTGGTGCCAAAGGTGATTCAACAAAGTATTGAGCAAAGGCTGTGAATACTTATGTACATGCGATTTATTTATTTTTTTGTTTTTTTATTTTTAATAAATTTGCAAACATTTTAAACAAACTTCTTTCACGTTGTCATTATGGGGTATTGTTTGAAGAATTTTAAGGAAAATAATTAATTTAATCTATTTTGGAATAAGGCCGTAACATAACAAAATGTGAATACTTTCCAGATGCACTGTATGTCCTTGCTGTTTGTGTCAAAACCATTAGCAGCCAATCAGAATATATCTTTTACTAAAATTACTGCAGTAACTAAAACCTGATGGGTTGCTGCACATTGCATATCACTATGAGCCCATGTACAATGAGACAAAGCCTGGTAAGCAGCTTGATTAACAATTTAAAAAACATCCTATCTGCTCTTACCTCTGGATCAAGTTCTTCCAGGACATTTTCAAGTTGTTTTAGATCAGCTTCAGAGAGATTCCCAAGCAGCTCATCCTCATCCATGTCCCTGTACTTGTCAAAGTCTTTTCGAAATGCCGTGGTCATGGCTTCAGCTAAACGTCTCCGACGCCTGACTACAAGTTTATCACCGTCTTGTTAATGGAGCTATCGCTCTATAAATAAAGAGGACAATACTATTTGTCATTACAAAGTCATTATAAAGCAAAATTGTAAAAGTGACTATAATGTAAATGTTGGCTTTTTGGAAATTGAGCACTTACATTCTTTGACTTTTTTTTTTCCCCCAACATAGGTCTACATAAACAGTAAGTGTCGGCGTATTTTTTTTGTGCCGCATCTTTTTTTCCTTTTCTATGTGTGCTGCTGAGCTAGCAGCACACATGAGATCAAGGCTGCACAGAGCGCATCAGTCCAGGTCTCTGCCCATCTGACACTCAGGGAGCGTGAGCGGAGTTCAGCAGCAGTCCAGATCTCCAGCATGACGCCAGCAGAGACAATTTTAGTAGAACAGTGCAGCACCCAGATATTAAAAAAAAAGAGACATATCCTTTAGGCTGGGTTCACACTATTGCGAATTGGATGCGGATTCTCATTGTGACTGGCTCTCTATGGAGCCGGTTCACATATTTCCGCTGCGGTTCCAGTGCGAATTTGCACAGGAGTCCTGTGCGTCTTTTGGTCAGTTTCAGGTTCAAATTCAGCCAAAAACTTTTGCCTGAAATCGGACCTTAAATGGTGAACCCGGATGCACCGGACCCCTGTTGTGAACTGGAGCCGTTGGAGTAGTGAACCCAGCCTTACTGTTGAAGCCTGACTAGATTACGAAAAATAAAAATGAGGTTCAAATATTCTCTGCCATTTGGGTTTGGCCAAGCAGACACGTTAATGCAGTGGAGGATAGCAGGATGAAGCTCAGTTCACACTTGTGTGACTTGCCATGCATGCAACTGTTGCAGCCTATTATTTTTAATGGCACCTGTTTGGATCTATGCAACTTAAAGTCGAAGCGACTTTGAAAAGTTTCCTGCACTAGTTGGATGCACCTTGAGTGCCAGAGAGTGTAAAGTCGCATCAAAGTCACATTAAAGTTGCACTGTGAACAGAGCCTGGAAGGCCAGATACTAATAGACCATGGGTGCTCAAACTGTGGCCCTCCAGCTGTTGCGGAACTACAAGTCCCATCATGCCTCTGCCATCATGCCACAGGTCAAGCTTGCACCCTTATCCTAGATTACATTACAATTTACAGAAAAAGAAACAGGCCAGTTCTTTGAGAATTGGGCGATGGCTATACTCTATTCATGGCTATCTATAGATCTATAGGATTTCTTTTGCAATCCAACAATAAAAGAGATCCATCTGTACACAGCTAATTAGTGAAACATTTTAAACATTGATTTCCATTCATTATTCATTCACTTTTTGAAAAATCTAATTTAATGGACTTAAGCCATTAACAGCAATGAAAACGGCTAAAGTGCATGCATTATCTCTTACCCATAAGAAGCTCATACATTAGACAACAGAAAAGAAGATTTTGTATACTGTACTTGCAACGAGCAACTGCTTGTAGGTCACCAGCTGGTGCGTAACCACAAATCCTAATCTGTGCCATACCCCTGAATAACCTTATATATTCTTTTGATATTGTGGTATGATAAATCAACCAGTTGCCAATCCCTTCTTTACTCAGTATACAATAATCTGACATAACTGCCAGTCCACCAACAACAGAGCAATGGGACTCTGGCAATATTTACTACAAAATTTAAATGTCTTTTGATTTTGAGAATTCAATCAATTTAAAATTCCAAGCCCCGATTTGTAATGTGAATGCTGAACCTCTCATTATGTGTGTCCCCCTGTGTGGATGGTTGCAAAGTGGGAGTAAACTCCCATGTATGATTTTTACCTATAGGTAAGTCTATAACCAGGCTTATCTACAGGTACTGTAAATATCTTCTAAACGTGCACTATTTAGGAGATATTTACTTTAAATGCAGCAGGTGACGTCACTGGCACGCCCGTATCATTCCTTCAAAGCCGTGCGCATGCACGCCCATTTATATTATGGAAGTCTGCAAACCCGGGTGAAGATGTAAGCGCCTTCAGGGGTGACGTGTTTGACATTTTTTTTACATTTACTTCAGTTACTTACTGGTTTTCAAGCCTAGGCAAATAATGTCATACATCCCAGGAGATTTCAGGAAGGGTATTGTCAGCTAAGCACACCCCTCCTGTCTGCATGTCTGAGCTAAGGGCAGATAGATTCCAGGAAATAAATGCTACATTAATCATTTACCCTTACTCAAGATGGCCACAGTCTAGGGGGTTGTTTTTCAAAGTGATTTCTCAGCAAAATAAAGCATGGAGACATGGATGGAGGGATGGTGGAGTTTGCGTTGAAGATTAAAAATTAAATAGTGTTTTGGTTTGTTGTGCTCAGATTAAGTGTAGTTAAACTTTAAAATGTCTTGAATCCTTATCAATGAATGACAATTATGTGATTGGAGAGGAGGCAGGTAAACATCTTAAGCGCCCCTTATTTTTATATTACCAATGTGCAAACCTGAAACCTTAATTTGAAACAGCGAAAGAGAAAGCTTACCATATCTTTAATGATACAACTCCCTCAGCTCAAAATACTTTCCACACAATTCCATACTGAATGCATTTAAGAGTATCGGTATAGATTGTTTGTAAATGCTTTAGCAATTTTGTTTCTAAGTTTGATTTGTAACCATTTATGTTCATAGAGGCAGCCCTATTTGCACACTGCATACACATGCTCCTTCTGCTGGGTGCAGATACTCACAACTAATGCTGGCCATACACTAGTAGAATTTCATTCAAAATGTTTAATTCCCCCCCCCCCCCCTTCGGTGCCACGTTTGGCACCTTTCACGAGGGGGAGGGGGGAGCGAGCGGCGACCTGTATTTTGACAGCTGCCATTCCCCACTTCCAGGAGATGGCGCCACGGCCTGGTCCCCCAGAAGTTTGCCCCCCCCCTCCTCCTTCCTCCGCTGCGCCAATTGGAAAGCGCAGCGTACTTCACACATGCACAGTAGGGAACCGGCTGTGAAGCTGAAAGGCTTTACTGCTGGGTTCCCTTACCAGGAGTGGCGCCGACAGCCGATCCAAAGATCAGCTGGGGTGCCGACATCACGGGCTCCTTGGACAGATAAGTGTCCATATATTAAGTGTCAGCAGCTGAAATATTTGTATCTGTTGACTTCAAATTTTTTTGTGTGTGTGGGGGGGGGGGGGGCTGGACCTCCTCTTTAACATTATTTGTTTGCATTTAGAATTGTTAGTGGGGGTCAAAACATTAATTTTCGACTTTCGAAAGGGGCAGGATAAAAAATGTTTCTTAACTACATTTCTAATAGTGCAAGTGGGTTTTCTTCAGGAACGTACATTCATTTCAAAATCGATTAAAACGCAAATGAAAATTAGGAACAAACTTGCAAACGACATTCGTTGGATGTACAGAGAATTTTCATGCAATTTTCTGTATGAATGCTTGTTAAAAAAGCTACTAGTGTATGGAGGAGAACTTTTGCTTCTGATCGCAAGGAAGTGGGAGCGTCAAATTCAGGTACCCGCTCCCTCCCTCCTCCCCAAAATCTCCATTTCACAAACAGGAGTGGGGGAGGAGGCTTTACAGTGGAACTTCCCCTTTTAGGTGGAGCTCCGCTTTAATGAGTCAATGGGCCAGAACATAATAATTTCAAATAACAAGAAAGTAATGAAACAGAGTCAAAAAAATAAATAAAATAATATCAGATTCCAACGGTCATCCTTCCAGTGTGTGCCGAATAGTAAAATAAAATTGACACTTTCTGGTCATTGAAGAACTGACAAAGCACATACTATCCATTCATCATTAGGTACTTATACAGTGAACTTGCAATAAACTAGCAAAGAATGTACTTTTCCCTCATGACAGTTTCAATGTCCCAGCTCAGATTGCAGAACTTTCCTACTTCACCTGTGCTTCAGTCTTATTATTCAGATGCTTAGATTCTTAAAGTTAACATACATTATACAACATGTTTCACCATATTCAATATGTATCCACAAGGATCTTTACATTACACTATGAAACAGAATCCCCACTTAAAGGAGAAGTGTGGGAATATTAAATAAGCATACATAGTTATCTCTATGTCACTGAATTTGAGCAGAGAGCAGTGACAGTCAGTCTGTGACTGTCAGTACAAGATGTCTGTTATCGGACGGATGACCAGATCAAGAGAAAAAGGAAAAAAAAAAAAAAAAAAGAAAATTATTACAGCTACCACATCAAAGGTTTGGTAAACTGCAATATATAAAGTTTTATCTTTGGGTTTAAGGCTGGTGTGGTGGAGTCTGACTTATGCAGTGGGCAACCTCTCTTACAACCCTGATTCCTGACCCCCTGGTAGTGTGGACAGGGAGCTTGGGAGTGCAGGGAGGCACTAGGGTCGGACTGAGTCACAGGTGGTGGTGTGCTGGTCCGTGAGGTGCTCGTGCAAGCTGAAGCGTGGTGGTGCAGGCCGGGTCGGTAACAGGCTGGCGGAGCAGTACAGATGGGTCAGGCTGAAGAGTAGTCGGGTGCAAGCAGAGTTCGTTAACTGGCAGGCAGCGAGGTACAAGGGAGCAGGCAGAAGAGTGGTCGTGGAAGCCGGGGTCGGTGCAGGCGGAGATCAATAGCAGAGTCAAGGCAAGCCGGGTCACAGGAACAAACAATCAGGATCACAGGTTGCTACAGATGCGCACCTGAATTGTTGTACAGCAGGCATGTCCAAAGTCTGGCCCGTGGGCAAATTGCGGCCCGTGTTCCAGTTTTATATGGCCCCACAGGTACTATGGCAAAATCTATGTGTTGTGGCCCAGGATCGCCGATCAGGACCCCTGGGATCTTTGGATCTCTGAACACCACGGGACTGCACGTCCTCAGTCGGTGTTCTTGCGATCTGTCTGAGGTTGCAGTATTTGGTGCATTCCATCTCCCTGCGGTGCCTGCGCTATGTCTCAATCACACACAGCAGCACGGGTGCGGAGCATGCGCGGCTTGTAGAGCCGTTCAGCTTGCTGCAGCTGGGATCCTTAGGTCCACAGAGGCGCCGTTACTGGGCTCTGATAATCGGAATGGCCAGGAGAAGAAGTTAGTATCTCTACACTAAAGACAAGTAATCCACTACTCCACTACTAATCCACTACTCCTCCAGACACTACTTGTGGCCTGCCAGCATTGAGCACTGAACACAAGAGATCTCTGGTGAATTCTTGTTGGGCAGTGTATTAGTATAATCAGGGCTTGGGCGAACACACTAAGACCAAAAGCTCTCGCACTGCGCTCACATGATCCCTTCCCCTTCCGGCCAATTTTTAAAATGGCGGCTGTAAGTAAGAGAAGGAAAGTAGACAGTGAGGGCTGCCACTTCCAGGACAGGTGGAAAGTGGAACATTTCTTCACTGAAATAAGGGAAAACTGTTTGTCTGATATGCCAAGAGACTGTGGCTGTTTATAAGGAATTTAATGTCAAGAGACACTACCAGTCGAGACATAGCACATATGGCAAGCTAACAGGGCGCGACCGCAGTGAAAAGTTGAAGCAACTTGAAGCAGTTTTAATGTTACAACAGCGATTTTTCACAAGAGCCGTGAGTCAAATCACAAGGGCGAGCTATGAGGTGGCAACGTTAATTGCTAAAAATTGCAAATCTTTTGCCAAGGGTGATTTTATCAAAGAATGCATTATGAAAATGGTTGAGAATATCTGTCCTGAGAAGAAGGAAGAATTTGCCAACATTTGCCTGGCTCGTAACACTGTAGCACGGAGAACTGAAGATATTTCATCAGATATTAAGAAACAGTTGACATCCAAAGGAGTGGATCTTGACTTCTTTTCAATAGCCTGTGATGAAAGCATGGACCTATCTGACACAGCTCAGTTGTTGATTTTGATGAGAGGGGTGGATGATGAAATTAATGTAAAAAAAACATATTAAATTTGCGCTTGGTAGATATAAACAAAAAAGAGAAAACAACCAGCCGCCAGCAAAAAGAGCTTGATGGTACCCAGAAACAGAATTGAAAAAAATTGCAGCACTTGTTAGAGTCACAGTTCATGTCGAAATCTATAATAGATGATCCAATCAGCGAAGAGGATGAAGGAGTAAAATGATGATGAAATAAATGTGACTAAAGAGCTACTTGACCTCCAGAGCCTTACGGACCAAACAAGAGGAAAAGATTGGTTTCTGTTAGTTCCACCATAGATGACATAAAACTGCCATGGAACAAAGTCAATGGGATTATTACTGATGGGGCACCTGCCATGGCTGGTGAACGAAGTGGATTATCAACCCTAATCTATAACAAGGTGATCGAAGAAGGAGGCAAAGCTATTAAACTCCATTGTATTATTCATCAACAAGCTCTCTGTGCTTAACATCTCAAATATGATGTTGTGAAACCGGTAGCAAAGACTATTAATTTTATTCGCTCTAAAGCTCTGTGCCACCGCCAGTTTAAACAGTTTCTACTGGACATCCAGGCTGAATACGAAGAGGTTTTATATCACAACCATGTAAGATGGATCAGTTGGGGGACTGCACTGCAGCGTTTCTACTCTCTCAGAAAAGAAATCGGGAGAATTCTTGGAATCAAAAAAGGGACAATCGATGCGAGAACTATCTGATCCAATTTGGCTGGCTGATTTGGGGTTTCTAGTTGACATAAAGCATCTGAATGTACTTTACACAAGTCTTCAGTGAAAAGATGCAGCGGGGAACCAGCTTTATTCACACCTCAAAGCCTTTGGAACAAAGCTGCAACTTTTCCTAAGGCAGTTGTCACAAACACGGCCCAAAACATAAATTTTTCAGCGTTGCAGGAAATAATGAACAGTTTTCCACAGGACAATAGCAGTGCACAAATGAGCAGGTATGCAGCAGACAGTGCATCTCTGGCTGGGGCGCTTTCAGGATTTTGCGCTATTGAAAAGGAAATCAGCCTTTTCTTCATTCCACTCTCTGTTGACCCCGATGATGCTCCAGATCAGCTGCAGCTCAACTCATTGAGCTGCATTGTGACAGCGACTTACCAAGTCGTCACCAACAGCTCTCTCTTATGAATTTTTACCGCCAACTGGATAAGGGCCGGTTTCAAGAGATTCGAACATTGGCTAAGAAAACACTGAGCTTACTTGGCTCAACATATTTGTGTGAGAAGACATTTTCTGCTATGAACTTTAACAAGAACCGCGTGAGGACAAGACTAAGTGACTCTCACCTGCGTGACATTTTGCGCATCAAAACCACTGCCTAGCCTATGTGCTGCAGTCCAGATCTCCGCTTCACCCTTCACATTAGTGCAGGCAAGTTTTTTTTTCAATTCAGATGAATACATTGTAAAATCTCAGTTAATGTCCGTTGGTCTAAATCAGTTATAAATATATTTTGACACAACAAGTGTTATGTTCCTGTTCATATTTTTTTAACTTAAGGCCTAAAATACACGGGCGTTTTGAAAAAACGAGCTGTAACATCGGGTTCGACGATTTCATCTGCGTTTTACATTGGTGTTAATGGGCGTTATTGAACGTCAGCGATAAGCCGCATTTTGTTTGAAAAGACATCCCTCTGCTATTTTTAGACATTTTAAAACAGAGAACGCCGGCGCTAAAACGCTGGTTAACATCGTTACGGCACTAATGCTCGTTAGTGAGCATTTTGCCGGCTCAGCGTCAAAATTGCTCTAAAAAAAACCAAAAAAAAAAACGCTCAAACACTGCGGAACGCGCGGGTTGGCGCCATCTACAGCTCAAAAATGTCAATGTGTATATGAGCGAATTAATAAAATGGTGGGGCATTCGGGAAAAACAGCTCAAAAACGCGGCATTAATAACGCCCGTGTATATGAGGTCTTAAAGTTGACAGACAACCTTTATTACCAATAATATGTAATGTACTTTACAATGTTACTCACATATATTTCAGCTTCCTGGATTTTTTCTTCCTCTGGTCGTCAGAGTTATTTAACACCTGTTTAGATTTGTCATCCATGTGACAAAATGAAAAGTATGCGGTTTGCAATAAACTTTGCATAATATAGTTAATTTGCATTTAATTCTAATGGTTCTGTCATGGAGTGTCAGGCAAAAATGGCCGGCCCTCACGCATGTTCACTTCAAGAAATCTGGCCCTCTTTGAAAAAGTTTTGACACCCCTGGTGTACCGGGACGCACTGGACTTCCTGCTGGGGCCCACGGCCACATCAGTGTGAACCCAGCCTAAAGCTGACCACAGCCATAGGATGGATTTTTTTATTTGGTCAACCAGCTGGCTGAGCTATTGAATTCTGACAGAGGAACTCCTCCGCTGTCAGAATACACTGATCAGCACTGCAGTTGGTTGACAGCAAGAGCTGATCAAACAAACATGTACCAATAGTTCCGTTTGACAGGAGTCAATTATTTGACTTCTCTCGGACAGGAACAGCCATAGATGGAGCAAAATTTGGTCGGTCCCTGCTGAACGGGACGAATTTCATCCCATCTTTGGCCAGCTTTAATAGCAATTTCCTTACCAGTGCTGGATTTGTAATTTGGCAAAATTAAAAATGAAATCTGATTTGGAGGAATTAAAAATAATCAGTAATTAGGATTATACCTTTATTTCCCATAACAAGATTAAAACCGAAGAGTTAATTGTATTTATTTATTCTCTGAGGAATTTGGAATTTTTATTCAAGGAACATGGAAAAGTGAAGGCTGAGAAGCTCGATAAAGAACTTGTGCTTGCGATAAATGTAAACCTTTAGCTTCTGAAACATGAGGGAAGAGGGAGTTTTTCCGGTCCGCTGTAACACTGGAAACATTAAACAGTCATCAGTGCAGTATCAGGCAAGGAAACTCCTTCCTGTAACTAATAACAGAGTACACTAGAGCCAAGGACTGGGCCGTACAAACAACCTCGCTATTATACTGTGCTGAGAAATCAGCGGATATTTCTCTTCTTCATAGAATGCTCTGCATCTTATGTCTACAGAAACCTCTGCATGGTCACTACATCTGAAGCCTCTACAGGCGCATCTCAAAAAAATTTCAGTAATTCAATTCAAAAAGTGAAACTCATATTATATAGATTCATAATACACAGGGTGATATATTTCAAGCATTTCTTTCTTTAAATGTTGATGATTATGGCTTACAGCTTGTGAAAACCCAACATTCAGTATCTCAGAAAATTAGAATATTGTAAAAAATGTCAATATTGTAGACTCATGGTGTCACACTCTAACCAGCTAAGTAACGCAAAACACCTGTAAAGGTTTCCTGATCCTAAAGCAGAGTTCTACCCAAAAGTGGAACTTCTGTTTTTAGGGAAGGTGACTCCCTGACATGCCACAATTTGCATGTCTTTTTATTGGGGGGGGAACGGAAACCCTGTTTACAAAGGGTCTCCAGTCCCACTTCCTCCTCTGGTGCCGCAGAACCGGAAGGAAGTTCACCTTCCTCCCCTCCCACCTGGCAATCTTCTGGGACACGTCACAGGTCCCAGAAGATACGCCAGCCATTCACAGCATGACTCGTGCACGTGCAGTGCATGCCCAGTTTTGAAGCCCAAAGCCAGTTGCCCACACTTGGCACTGCCGAGGGGAGGGGGAAAAGAGCGAGCCTTTGGGCGGCCGCATCGCTGGAGCCTGGGACAGGTAAGTGTCTGATTGTTAAAAGTCAACAGCTACACTTTATGTAGCTGCTGACTTAACTGGGTGGAACTCCCCTTTAACCACTTAAAGACGCCAAGCCTATTTTTGACACTTCTTGTTTAGAAGTTAACATTTTTTACAAGAAAACCAAACATTATATATTTTTTTCAGACACCCTAGAGAATAAAATGGTGGTTGTTGCAATACTTTATGTCATACCGTATTTGCACAAACTAAATATTTTTGGGAAAAATACACTTTTTTGAATTAAAAAGTAAGAAAACAGTAAATTTAGCCCAATTATTTTCTATATTGTGAAAGATAATGTTACATTGAGTAAATTGATAACCATCATGTCATGCTTCAAAATTGTGCCCGCTCATGGAATGGCAACAAACTTTGACACTTAAAAGTCTCCATAGGCGACGTTTAAACATTTCTACAGATTATCAGTTTTGAGTTACAGAGGAGGTCTAGTGCTAGAATTATTGCTCTCACGATACAAATGCAGCGATACCGCACGTGTGTGGCTTGAACACAGTTTTTAAACGTGGGTGCGATTTACGTATGCGTGGGAGCTCGGAGGGACAGAGGAGCTTTAATTCTCTTATTTATTTTACTTTTTATTTTTACACTGTCCTTTTAAAAAAACATTTTTTGGATCACTTTTATTCCTATTACAAGGAATGTAAACATCCCTTGTAATAGAAATAAGCATGACAGGACCTCTAATGTGGGATCTGGGGTCAGAGACCTCAGATCTCATATTTAAACTTAAAATCAAAGAAAAAAAAAAAAGTATTTAGCTGGCCGGAGGGCGGAAGTGACGTTTGACGGCGCTCCGGTCCTCCAAGGGCATACAATCGAGTGAGGGCTATCATGCCCTCAATCGACTTCCTGCCAAACAGGATAGGATCGGATCGTCTCCTCCACCACTACCGACGGATGCGGTGAGAGGGAGGCACCTCTCCCATCGCAGATAAACGCAGAGACCACTTTTATCTTAAAGCGGACCTCCCACCATTGCAAAAAATACCAGGATTATAGCAGCTATCTGCTACCATAACAACGGTATTTAACATCAAAGGACCAACATATATCGAAGGCGGGCAGTCCGGAAGTGGTTAAATAGTCTCCCAGTCTGGTTCAGTAGGTTACACAATCATGGGGAATGCTGCTGATTTGACAGTTGTCCAGAAGACATGGAGGGCAAGTCAAAAAAAGTTATTGCTAAAGAAGCTGGCTGTTCACAGAGTGCTGTGTCCAAGCATATTAATGGAAGGTTGAGTGGAAGGAAAAAATGTGGTAGAAAAGGGTGCACAAGCAACAGGGATAACCACAGCCTTGAGAGGATTGTGAAGCAAAAGCCATTCAAGAATTTGGGGGAGATTTACAAGGAGTGGACTACGGCTGGTGTCAGTGCTTCACACAGACATATCCAGGACATGGGCTACAACTGACGCATTCGTTGTGTCAAGCCACTCCTGAACCAGACAAGGTTATTAGTGTCTTACCTGGGCTATGGAGAAAAAGTAGAGGTCGACTAATATATCGGGCCAATGTTTGGCATTTTTTAATCAATCGGCCTATTGTGCTGCAAATTAGGCGGATTAATAGGCAGGCGCAGCTAACACCTTCTTAGGAGTTAAAATCGCCCTGCTGCCACACAAAGTGCCGCTGTAACAGTGTCAAATCGCAGCTAAAACTGCTTTACCACTACCGCCCGCCCCAGTGTGAAATGGCTCTTAAGTGAACCATATATATACAATGAATAAGCACAATTAACTGTTAGATTTTATGAGATGAAGGGGAAAAAAACAGCCTAACATATTGGCCCAAAGAAT
>BLSH010185965.1:1141725-1156230 GCA_018402905.1 Glandirana rugosa
TCGGATCGTGGAAGTCGTGGACATAAAATCTTTCGGATCGTGGAAGTCGTGGACATAAAATCTTTCAAAGATCGAGGAAGTCGTGGACATAAAATCTTTCAAAGATCGCGGAAGTCGTCGACAATAAAGGTCAGATCGTGGAAGTCTTGGTTAAAACAACAGAAGTACACAGATCGCATCCGAAACTAGGCGTTACGAGGCTCTTTCCTTCCGAGACTGAACGGACTTGTGGAGTCGTTCACGTCTGTCCGAATACAGGGTCTCTGGTACAAATGGTAGCCGGATGCATTGAGTTACCAGGATAACAGGTACAAGTACTACAAAACAGATGAGTGATCGAACTGAGAGGTGATAAGTCCTTTCATGCAAGGAACAGTATAGAGCAAACACTTCATGCTAATGAAATTTATCTCTAGCATGTGCAAACGAGATATGACAAGGAACGTACTTTCCTGAATAGTGGAGAGTCAAGCTAGTGAGTAGACAAAACATCATGAACATGGACAATAGGACCATTGAGTTACGTAGGCCGATGGTAAACATGGTCTCTGGGACATAAGCCTGTCTGCACTTGCTGAGGTGTTCAGGCAAGTCAGAGCCTTCCTTTCTCGGAGCATTGCGGATCAAAGCCTACGCTAGACACATGAAGACAACAAAATTGGTTCTGAAGGTGCTAGACTGGAAATAACAGCTGCTGAAGGCGCTAGAAACTTTCTAAAATACAGGTGCTGAAGGAGCTAGAAACTTTCTAAAATACAGGTGCTGAAGGTGCTAGGCTTTCTAAAATACAGGTGCTGAAGGTGCTAGGCTTTCTAAAATACAGGTGCTGAAGGCACTAGACTTTCTAAAATACAGGTGCTGAAGGTGCTAGGCTTTCTAAAATACAGGTGCTGAAGGCACTAGACTTTCTAAAATACAGGTGCTGAAGGTGCTAGGCTTTCTAAAATACAGGTGCTGAAGGCGCTAGGCTTTCTAAAATACAGGTGCTGAAGGTGCTAGACACTTTCTAAAATACAGGTGCTGAAGGTGCTAGACACTTTCTAAAATACAGGTGCTGAAGGCGCTAGGCTTTCTAAAATACAGGTGCTGAAGGCGCTAGAAACTTTCTAAAATACAGGTGCTGAAGGCGCTAGAAACTTTCTAAAATACAGGTGCTGAAGGTGCTAGAAACTTTCTAAAATACAGGTGCTAGGCTTTATAAAATACAGGTTCTGAAGTTGTCAGACTTAAAAAAAAAAAAAAAAAAAAATCTAGGCGCTCGACTTTCTAACATAAGCCACATTCCTGCAAACTTCAAGGAGGTACCTCTACAACACATTACATCAATTCCAAATGTTTAAGGCTTTAGGCCTCATTCACATGGCTGTAAAAATGTTACTGTTATTACACATTTTCTAGGAGAAAAGATCCTGCATAGTGACCAGTAAAATACTTATCACGTATAGATGTGCTTAAACGTATAAAGATGTGTATGTATATATTTGTTTTGATTATAATTTATTTTCTCCCTTTGTTTAGGCTTAATTTATGCACTTACAAACGTGTATACATGCATTTTTTTCATGTAAAGCACATGCACTTAAATGTGAATGGTTCTGTGTGAATCGTTCCATCGAAAACAATGCAGCTGCATTCAAATTCATCATTTTAAAAAAAATCTGTGTATGTGTTTTTTTTTTTTTGTTTTTTTTTTACGGCCGTGTAAATGAAGCCTTAGGGACGGATTTATAATACAGAGAATCGCTATCTCCATTCCACTAGAAGTACCAAAAATAAGCTCATTCCACACCATGGCCTGCATTTTATGGTCCATCCATTCCAAAGCATGACTATGGTGTCCCACAAAAGTCTTTCTGCTTCAAGTGTATGTGAGAGCATAGTAAAAACCATATGCAAGACATCTCTACAATACATGCATACCATATGTCAGGGCTCAACAATCCCCGGGCACCAGGTCGCCATGGCGACCAGAAACCGTGTCCTGGCGAGTGGCAGCTGATCATTCTCTCCCCTCACTATCTTAAAACAGCATCTCCGATTTAACAAGAGCTGTTCTCTGCTTAATCTAACAGCTGTTAAACTTGCCAGGCTGCCCGGATATTTATTATTCTTTTTTTCTTTCTAAGGCCACTGGAGCGTTTTTCAGCTGTTTTTGTGATAAAAATAGCACCCATATAGCGCCTGAAAACACCCCATCCACCCCAGTGTGAAAGCCTGAGTGCTTTCACACCGGAGTGATGCGCTTGCAGGACGTTACAAAAAGTCCCCCAGCAGCATCTTTGGGGTGGTGCGGTGAGCACTCCTCCACCGCCCCTGCCATTGAAATCAATGGCAATCGCTTCCGAAGTGGCTACACACAGCCTCGGAAGCACAGCACGCCGGCACTTTTAACCTCTTTTTAACTCCTCGTGGGGGGTTAAAAGCGCCACGCTCCCACCTGCATAGCGACGCCATAGTGCCGCTATAACATCGGAAATGCTGAAACTAGCGACGCTTTACCGCTACCACCCGCCCCAGTATAAAAGTAGCCCAAGTAGAAACAAAGTGTCTTTTTGATTCTTTTATCAAAGGAATTAACTCCGGTCTGTATGAGGAAAGTTTAACCATTTAAAGACTAAACCTGTTCTGCCATTTGTGGCTTACAAGTAAAAATCCTGTATTTTCTGCTAGAAAATTACTTAGAACCCCCAAACATTGTATATATATTTTTAGCAGAGACCCTAGAGAATAAAATAGCGGTTGTTGCAATATTTTATGTCACATGGTATTTGCGCAGCAGTCTTTCAAAACACAATTTTATGTAAATAATACACTTTAATGAATAAAAAAAACACAAAAAACTAATCAGTAAAAGTTAGCCCAATTTTTCTGTACAATGTAAAAGATGTTACACCACGAAAATCGTGATCTTTATTCTAAGCAGCAACATTGTGATAAAGCCCTGTGTACCATAAACCATTACCACTCTTTATGTGCAGCTGGGCTCAGTATTTAATGGTGACCGGAAACCCACCAGAGCAATGAAAAGTCACCGTGGGGGACACCCATGTAGGCAGAAAGAGGCTGCAAAGAGGCAGCAGAAGATCAGCAGCACCGGAATACTTCTTTCACCTTTATTTTTGCATTTTATTTAAAGTTTCACTATGGCTTCATTTAGCTGCGCAGTTGGGTTGTAAAAATGTGCAGTAGAGACAAGGTTTTGCCACCCACCAATGGCCACCTTAAACTGCATTAGGCAGCAGATGAGGGCGTTTTACATGTCGTGGTCACCATGCATTCAGCATAATAAGAGTTTATCCCTATAACAGGTTTTTAGTGTCACTCTTTCTGGCCAGCCTATAACCCTGATGTAACAGTGTTATGTTTGAGTTATTGACCGGCTGCTCTGCTGTAAGTCAGGGTTGGGAGGGAGCAATTTGCTTGCCTTACCCTGGGCGCTGACAACCCACACTACACTAAGTAAAAAAAAACTGGCTCCTAACTTTAGCTAGCTCCTAGATTAAAAGCAAACTTGTCAAGCCCTGCCATATGTTAACCCTTTAACCACTTCTGTACAACCAATTTCCTTTAAATAAGGAAAAAAAAGGGCAAAGTGGTAAATAGTTATTTACCTAGTGCCACTTAAAAATGGCAATGGCAAATCTTCATCAGGCTAGAGCTTCATCCATTAATGCAAGTAACTAGAGCTGTCCTCAGATGGTTCTGTCCACAAGCACTGCATACAGAGCAGATCTAAGCAGCTCTGTACATTTTCTAGTCAAAGAGAAATCAAACGCAGTGATCTCATAAAAACTTTTTTTTCTAACAGAACGCTGGTGGCATGTGCAATGCAGAGTTTTGCAGAAATATGAAGCACAAATGCACGCAAAATGCATAAATAACACAAATTGTAATGCAAGTTAAAGTAATGTGATGACACAGGAAATTAGGAAAAAAGACATGAAAAAAATGCACCCAGATGTCAATGCAAATAAAAATGAATGTAAACACGTAGCAACGCACACTTTTTTATGCTTGTTTTAGGTTTAACGACCCCTTTAAGTAGCAGTAAGGCCATAGCACCGGGACCAGTTAGAGTTTCTCTTTATTGTATTAGTATTCTTTAATTTTAATGCATCTATGAATGCCACTGCAAGTTATACTTTAAGCCATAGAGATCACAACACCAATTTATCACCTTGACCAATTTTATACAATTGGTCCTATGAAGCTAAATGAAGTAGGTAAAGCCATGAAGAATTTGTAGCTTTTTAAAGGCTTGTTTGGTGAAGTCAAATCCACCCCCTATATTTCCACAAAAAAAAAGAAAAAAAAAATAGTGGGCCACAGACCAGAATATGTTGTATACAAACTGATATTAATCCATATTCCAGTATTCCTCTTGGTCAGCTCAGAAAAATTTCCAGCTGTTATATGGAAAATGTCCTTATTTTAGGAATGAAGGGACTTGGGGCCCCCAGGGTAAAAATGAAGGACACGCACTACATGGTTCCAAATACAATATTGTACAGTATTATACTTATTGGAAATCATGACTTGAGCTTTGCAAGTTCACTGACTAGTTGCCCGAATGTACAGTGCCTTGAAAAACTATTCATACCCCTTGAAATTTTCCACATTTTGCCATGTTACAACAAAAAACCTAAATGTATTTTATTGGGATTTCATGTGATCAACACAAAATGGCACATAATTGTGAAGAGAAGGAAAATGATAAATGGTTTTTACATTTTTTTTTTTTTTACAAATAAATATGTGAAAAGTGTGGTGTGCATTTCTATTCAGCCCCCCCCCGAGTCAATACTTTGTAGAACCGCTTTTCATTGCAATTACAGCTGTAAGTCTTTTGGGGGATGTCTCTACCAGCTTTGCACATTTAGGGTCAGTTCACACCACATGCAGTCCAGTGCGTTTTTTTTATGTATCAAAAACACATGGAAAGTAGGTTAGATGGTTTTCAATGGCATAGTTCACACCAGTGCGGTCAGTTTCAGTGCGCTCCAGTACCTGTAAAAAAAAGTAGAAAATGCTGCATTTTTTCTGCACTGAACTGTACCGGAACGCACCAGAAGTATCAAAAACGCACCAGAAGGTACCAGAAACGCACCGGAAAGCATAAAAACGCACTGGAACAGTCCCTCCTTAAGGTTAAGGAAAGAGAGGGGGGAGCACTGGACTGCATCAAAAACGTGCCTGCAGAAAAGCACCTGGACTGCGTTTCTGTGGTGTGAACTGGCGCTTAGAGGAGGGAAACTTTTGCCCATTCTTTGCAAAATAGCTCAAGCTCTGTCAGATTGGATGGAGAGCGACTTTGAACAGCAAATTTCAACTCTTGCCACAGATTCTCAATTGGATTTAGGTCTGGACTTTGACTGGGCCATTCTAACACATGAATATGCTTTAATCTAAACCATTCCATTGTAGCTCTAGCTGTATGTTCAGGGTCATTGTCCTACTGGAAGGTGAACCTCTGCCCCAGTCTCAAGTCTTTTGCACACTCTAATAGGTTTTCTTCTAAGATTGCCCTGTATTTGGCTCCATCCATCTTCCCATCAACTCTGACCAGCTTGCCTGTCCCTGCTGAAGAAAAGCATCCCCACAACATGATGCTGTCACCACCATGTTTCACGGTGGGGATGGTGTGTTCAGGGTGACGTACAGTGTTAGTTTTCCGCCACACGTAGCGTTTAGCTTTTAGGCCAAAAAGTTCAACAATGGCTTTCTTCTTGCCATTCTTCCATAAAGGCCAGATTCGTGGAGTGCACGACTAATAGTTGCCCTGTGGACAGATTCTCCCACCGGAGCCGTGGATCTCTGCAGCTCCTCCAGAGTTACCATGGGCCTCTTGGCTGCTTCTCTGATTAACGCTCTCCTTGCCCAGCCTGACAGTTTAGGTGGATGGCCATGTCTTGGTAGGTTTACAGTTGTGCCTTACTCTTTCCGTTTTTCGACGATGGATTGAACAGTGCTCCGTGAGATGTTCAAAGCTTGGGATATTTATAGCCCAACCCAGCTTTAAACTTCTCCACAACTTTATCCCTGACCTGTCTGGTGTGTTCCTAGGCCTTCATGATGAGGTTTGTTCACTAAGGTTCTCTAACAAACCACTGAGGGGGCTTCACAGAACAGCTATATTTATGATGAGATTAAGCCCTGGTTCACACTGAGTG
Source organism: Glandirana rugosa (assembly GCA_018402905.1). Lineage (NCBI taxonomy): Eukaryota > Metazoa > Chordata > Amphibia > Anura > Ranidae > Glandirana > Glandirana rugosa. Next base: position 1,147,896 of record BLSH010185965.1, read on the forward strand.
CGGGAATGAAACTCGCACGATTTGCTGCTGAACTCGCACAATTTCATTCCCGCATGTCAGTCCGATTTCACAGGCATCTGTGCGGGTTTCTGCACAGACGCCTATGGAAATTGCACCTAAAAAAAAAAAAAAAAAGTAGTACAAGAACTACTTTTTGAAATCAGTGCGGCGCTGATTAGGACAGTGCCATTGCCGGCTACTGCCGTCAATTTGGCATGCGATGCGGAGGGGGCTGCCCAAATAACTTCTATACTTTTCTCTACAAAGTCGCTTGCATTAAGATGGGGGATCCGTCTTGGAAGCGGCTTCTATTGAATTCTATGGGCCCAAGTCAGATAGAAGTTGCCTCCAAGTAGTACAGGAACCTTTTCTGAAGTCGGAACGTGTACATTAAGACGGCTCCTACTCACTTCAATGGGATTTCACTTGTCAAGAGACTTGGGGCGACTTGAGGCAACTCTAATAGGAGCGCAAGATGCCACTGTGTGAATGGGCACTTAGGGGGGCAGCTGCACACTAAAGGTTTATTATCTTAATGCATGGAATGCATTAAGATAAAAAAAACTTGTGACTTTAGAACCTCTAACCTTCAGAAAAGTGAACATTACTCCAGACTTTTGAATTTCCAATTACAGGGATTAAGAAACATTCTACGCCTTTGTCTGAGCTGCCAAATGCTGAGTGTGCTCTAATGCTGGCTGTAACCTGTGAGACCTTTCACAAGAATGATAAAAATATCCAGATATTCTCTCCTCCTGCAATCTCTGAGCAAGCAAACCAAGTGTTGAAAACACTTCTTGGGTCCTTTCACACTGGCTTGTCCGTGTACAGACTCAGCTTTGTTCAGCAGGGGGATCCGCTGACCCTTACTGAGCAGGCGGATCACTGGTCCGGCTCCACTCACGGTGCGGAGATGGACGTGTCAAAGCCTTGCTGTCCTCTATGGAGGTCGGATGAAAAACGGACCGCCTGTCCATTTTCATTCAAATCTATCCGATCTGATTCTCCAAACGGATGGAAAATTGGATGTCTCCACTGACATCCGCTGTTCCATAGGGCTGAATGGAGCACCTGATCAGGTCCGCCTGAAAAACTACACAGGCGGACCTGATCAGAACGCCCGTGTGAAAGGGGCCTTACATAGAAACATCCAGCTCTTCCATAGAACATGGTCTCAAACCACCTACTGAACTGAAGAAAGACTTCACTTGCTCAAATAACTTTGTCAGCAATATAATGGTCCCGGAGGAGAATGCTTTTAAAAGATATCAGTAAATTACACAAGGGTTACCTTTAGTGATACCAATAATACGTATGTGATAACTAGAGTTGAGCGAACCCAAACTGTAACGTTCGGGTCCGTACCGAACTTTCGGGTGTCCGTGTTCCGAACGTTTGAGAAAAAGTCTGGGTTCGGATTCTGGTATTTTATCACGCATGTTGAATAGCTGCAGGGCAGCCAATCAACAGGCGTTTCACTGGTTTTCCCTAGAAGCCATCACAGCCATGCCTACTAATGGTATGGCTGTGATTGGACAGTGCATCATGTGACCCAGCCTCTATATGAGGCTGGAGTCACAGTGCTGCATGTCACATGCTCTCAGGTTAGTGTAGGGCAGTGGTTCTCAACTCCGGTCCTCGGGACCCACCAACAGGCCAGATTTTAAGTATTACCTTGGGGAGATGCAGACTAGAATACTGCAATCACTGAGCAGCAAATGACATCACCTGTGATGTATTTCAGTTATCCTGCAAACCTGGCCTGTTGGGGGGTCCCGAGGACCGGAGTTGAGAACCACTGGTGTAGGGAGAGGATGCTGCCGGCGCTGTAAGGGACAGATTGTGAGGGAAAGATTGCAGATCTAATAACTAGGTAGAGATTACTACTACTGCTTTGAGGAACAGATTGCAGTGATAATAACTAGGTAGAGATTACTACTACTGCTTTGAGGGACAGATTGCAGATCTAATAACACTCATCCTGCATTACAGAATGATCTGATTACAGAACGATCTGATACTGGACTAGGTAGAGATTACTACTGCTTTGAGGGACAGATTGCAGATCTAATAACATCTCCCATTTTTCTTCCTTTTGCAGCCCTCTGGCACTTGCCAGTACTTTTTTATAGCCATTTTTCTGCCGAAAAGTTTGAGTCCCCATTGATTTCAATGGGGTCCAGGGTCAAGTTCGGGTAGCGTTCGGTACCGAACCCGAACGTTTCCGCGAAGTTCCGTCGAACCCGAGCTCAAATCTAGTGATAACTTCTACACAAAATTTCCAATGTAATAATTCCTATACAAAATTTGATTAGTGGGTTGATTTACTAAAAGCAAAAAAAGCAAAAGGCTTTAGCTTAGTGAATGAGCTGACGTTCTACTGGCTTCCAACATCCAATCATGCACAAGCAAAGGTACGGTTTTTACTTTCCTTGCCCATGATTGGGTATTCTTTTCAGTGTGAATTTTCACTACATTCACTAAGCTTAGGGGAAATGCCTTCGCAAAGTAAACAGACAATTTTCCTTTAGTAAATCCCCTGTGTGTCGTCATAGTCTGATATAACCCCCAGCTTCTCTTGAAGGTCTCTTGAAGCCTGAATTGAGGTCTCCTCATTGCTATATGCAGCGTTATTCCTGCCCACACTGGAGTAACAGTCCTGCTAAAAACAGGTTGTTCCCACTCCTGACTCCACGTTCCACATTCTCCATATGCAAACTACATTTTAAAAGCCCAAAGGGACAGTGAAACAGCCTTGTAACAACTACACATCCAGAGAACTTGGAACTCAAACAACAACAGACATCTGCATTCACAAGGATTTGGATAATTATTTTAGCCATCTGACTAAGCAGCCCATTGATGAATCATTTTTTTTTCCATTCATTCAATCAGTGGGTGAATAAAAAAAAAAAAAAAAAAAAAAAAGAAGACTAGGTTCCCCCTTCCACACATTCAAATGGATGGGAGAATCCTCCTGCTGAGCTACTGCATTCTAACAGCAGGGAGATTTCCACTCCATCAGAATAGCCAGATATGCTGCGGGGCTGAGAATCTGACAGGGCAGTTGTACAGAAGTCACTTGGTAGATCGACTTTTGTACAACCTCCCTGCCTATACATGGATCGGAATTCAGCCTGTCCCTACTGAACCATGTATGAAACATGTATGGCCGACTTAAAGTGATTGTAAACCCTCACCTTGCAAAATAAGCCATTCAGTTTAAAATCGTGAATGATTGTGCAGGGGAGGTCAGTTTTTAATAGGAAAGCAAAGGGACTGGCAGGAACAATGGGAATGTCATACAAAAGAAAGCAAAACAAAGAACAGGATGCTTTCTCATACAGGTACCAGCTACAGCACGCACAAATCAGGAATATGAAATTTTGGGTTTAGATACTCAACAAAACTTCAACACAAATCTTTTTTTTTTTTTAGTATTGGATAGAGTGGAGAGGGATTAGAACATCTGTCAGGTTTTTACTGCTGTCTGTGAGGGGGGGGGAGGGAGATTCACCCTATGACCCCTTTCACACTGGGCTATTTTTCAGGCGCTGCAGAGCTAAAAAATATTGCCTGTACAGCGGCTGGAACCCCCCCCAATTCTCCCCAGTGTGGAAGTCCGAGTGCTTTCACACTGGAGCACCACTTACAGGATGAAAAAAAAAGTCCTGCAAGCAGCATATTTGACATTATGACATGGAGGGGGCGGTGTATACATCGCTCAGCGCACCGCCCCCTCCATTGCCATAATCAATGGGCGGCATTTCCCGAATCGGCTGAACGCTGCCTTGGAAGCACTGATCGGTGGCGCTGTTAACCCCTTGTTAATCCCTCCTTGGGGGTTAAAAGCGACCTGCTCCCGCATGCATAGCAGCAGTGTTTTATAGCAGAAAGTAAAAAAATTGTGTTTTTTTTTCAAAATTGTTGGCTTTTTTTGTTTATAGCGCAAAAATAAAAAAGCACAGAGGTGATCAAATAACACCAAAAGAAAGCTCTATGTGTGGGAAAAAAATGACAAATTTTATTTTTGTACATGGTCGCACGACTGCACAATTGTCAGTTAAAATATTGCAGTGCCATATTGCAAAAAATGGCCTGGTCATGAAGGGGGGGGGGGGGGGGAGGGTAAATCTTCCAGGGGTCAAGTGGTTAATTTGCATTTCCTCTCACTTCCTGTTTGGCTATGGGACAGGAAGTGAAGGGAAATCTCCCCAATGGGACACAGATGGCAAAAGATAAACTGACAGGGGTTATAACTTACTTGCTCTGTGCAGTGTTTTTTGCACAGAGCAGCCCGAATCCTCCTCTTCCTGGGTCCTTCTTTAGCTTTCCTGGCCCCTCCCTCCTGTTGAGTGCCCCTACAGCAAGTAGCTTGGGGGCATCCGAGCCGAGCCGCAGCTCCGTGTGTCCATTCAGGCATGGAGCTGTGGCCTGGCCCCACCCTTTCTCATTGGTTCAGTGACAGCAGCGGGAGCCAATGGCGCGTCACTACTGTCTCAGCCAAAGAGGAGGGAGAGCTGCATGTTTCGCTGGATCGATGTGGGGCTCAGGTAAGCATTAGGGGGGCTGCTGCACACAGAAGGCACAGAATGCATTAAAATAAAAAAAACCTTCTGATTTTACAACCCCTTTAACTCAGGTGAAAATAACTTACTTTTTTGGAAAAATAGTATTCTTATCTTGGTGTGTTAGCATACAAAAGATCTACAAATCAACTTTATATAGCTCTAATGGGGGCGGTTTGCTTATTGCAAGGGTCAGTTTTGTCTAAGCCCTGGAATTCAGCTTTAAACCTGCATACAGTATTCATATTCTTGCATAGGCTCAGCTGTGATTCGTTCTCTTCAGCTATCCCACTTCTACCAAAAACAGAAATATCAGTTTTAGATGAATGGAATGACTACTGTATATAATGCGATATTCATATTAATCTTTTATCCTTTTGTGTAGCTGTAGTACAATATGCTGCATATAGAATATTTCAAAGAGAACAACAGCCCAGATGTCTATTGCTTTTCCAGTAGCTACTTCAGAGCACAAAAGCCCCAGGGAAACCGTGTTACTTGATCTGTGGAATAATTTCCTCCAACTTCACTGCAAATGTAGAGAGCACATCAAAAGCAATCTACAAAACACATTTTGTTACACGTTTTACATCTTACACATTCAGATGACAAGATGAGTCAGCTGCTCTGGGTCCATGGGTGCCAAAACAACAATCCTCAAATAGGGGATTTCCATAGAATATATATACTGTAGATTTATATTCATAGATCTATGATAATAGCTTGGGCAAAAACTAACAGCCTGCTACAGTAGGCTAAAAAGCAACCGACAGCTGACAGTCCGCTCCCCATATTCTTCATGGAGAAGGATGTACACATGCAGTATTTCTTTGGAATGCATGCACATTTCCCTGTGTTTTATCCCTTTAGGAACCCTGCAAGTACAGAAAAATACCTACTGATTTGGCAGAAATGCACTTGGATCCTAAATTCCTATAGTGGGCTGACATCACATAGCATTTTTTGTGGACTAAGTGGTGTCAGCCCTGCCCATTATCTTCTGCTCAACTACTCAGCCACTTTCACGGTCTTTTCATCCACAGCAGAGAGACTAATTGACTTGTAGTCCAAAAGAAGAACAAGGAGGGCCAAGAAGTCTCTTTAAAGTGGGAATAAAGTCCCTCGGTTGACAAAAAGGACAGTAAATATCTCCTAAATGTGTGGCGCTTAGAAGAGATTTATTTTAGATGCAGCCGGTGACATCACCGGCGCCTGCGCTCTGAATGCGTACCCGCGCCAGTCCTTCAGAGCCCTGTGCCGCAAACAGTGACTCTCACATGCATGCGGTTTACTACTGCTTTAAGACCCCTTTCACACCAGAACGTTTTCAGGCGCTTTTGCGCTAAAAATAGCGACTGAAAGTGCCTGAAAAACTCCCCCCAATACACCCCAGTGTAAAATCCCGAGTGCTTTCACACTGGGGTGGTGCGCTTACGGGACAGGAAAAAAAGTCCTGCAAGCCACATCTTTGGGGCGGTGTGGGAGCAGTGTATTCACCGCTCCTCCACTGCCCCTGCCCATTGAAAACAATGGGGCAGCGCTCCCGAAGCTCCGCTAACCGGCACTTTTAACCCCTTGTGGGGTGAGTTTAAAGCGCACTGCAGCTGCCCGAATAGTGGCGCCAAAGCTCCGCTATAATGAGCGGTAAAGTGCCGCAAATTAGCAGTGTTTTACCACTAACGCTCGGGCGGCCCTGGTGTGAAAGGGGTCTAAGAGAACACAGACATTGGCCTCTTTCACACAGGCGGTACAATCAGGTCCCCTTGTCAGATTTTCAGGAGGACTCAATCGGGAGATCCATGTAAGCCTATAGATGACTGGCTGTAAACAAAATTACCTCAAAGTCCATCCAGGATCAAACCAAAAAAGGATTTACATAACGTGAACCAGACCGGCTTTCAATGGAGCCGGTTCACATGCATGCGGGCCGGTTGTGGTGCAAATTAAAAAAGGGTCCTGTGCATTTTCAGTCCGGTTAAGGTGCAATTTCTGGGTAAAATTTACACCTGAACTACTGAATGGAAACCGCACCGGATTCTGCACCCGCATATATGTGAACCCAGCCTCATTCCCTTGGCAAGCAAACAGTAAACACTTATGTGTACAAGTATGTTTTTCAACTGATGACCACAGGTTGCAGGAAAGAAATTTGCACAATTTCCCCATCAACATGGATAGTGCTGACAGGGGAATCCCTCCTGTCAAGCTATTGTCTGCTCCCGACGGAGGGAGGGGGAAGTAAGAGTTCGAATCTTGAGCAGTTTAGCAGGAACTGGCGGAAATTCGAACCGTTAATGGGCCGGCTGAATGTACCAAGCTGATTGATCTATCAACTTTGTACATTCAGCCGCCCATTAACGGTTTGAATCTACGATGGTTCCAGCTAAACCGGCCAAGATTCGAACAGTGTATGGCCAGCCTTGGCCGTTTTCCCAGGGCTCCGCTGTAAACTAAATCGAATAGCCCCTGACAAGATAACATTGACACAAATCCGAGTGCTTCTTAATCACATTATCCATACATCAATAGATCAAACTGCCAAAAGACGTTACTCGGCTGGTGTGGAGCGGACAATGATAAAAAATAACAAGAGTTAAAGAAGTATCTAATCAGTGTATCACACAGGACTTGTGACATCTCCTGTACAGATCATATGTATTTTACACTATGAATTCTTCGCTTTCATTTATAAACAGGTTTTATGACAGTGCCTAATTGTTCCAGAAACATTAGATGTGGTGGTATCTATACAGTAAGATAAAAAAAAAAACCTTCTGTGTGTAGCAGCCGCCCCAACACCCCCTATTACTTACTTGAGCCCCATCTCTCTCCGGCGATGCCCACGAGTGTCTTAGCCATCCTGGACTCTCCTCCTGATTGGCTGAGACGCAGCAGCGGCGCCATTGCCTCCTGCAGCTGTCAAAGTCAGACAGACAATCAGGGGAGAGAGGGGATGGGGTCGGGTCGGAATGGACACACAGAGTGGTGACTCGGCTCTGGTGCCCCCATAGCAGGCGGCTGGCTGTGGGGGCACTCGACAGGAGGGAGGGACCAGGAGCAGCGAAGAAGGACCCGAGAAGAGGAGGATTCAGGCTGCTCTCTGCAAAACCAACTACACAGAGGAGGTGAGAATAATATGTTTTTTTTTTAATAACAAACGAGACTTTACAATCACTTTGACAAAAAGATAGGCATAAAAAACAGGGAGTACAACCTTATATCTCGCTCTAGCAGGGTTTCACTAACCGCGCAACTAGGCCCACAAAGCCTCCTCTCTAAGGTGCTCCAGTCTGTGGTCACACTCTTATATCCCTCCACATACAATGCAGGGTTATTAGCCCTGCATTGAATGTAATGATGCTGAGGGGCTATGTACCGCACAGAATGCGGAGGGAGAGGAAGTTCACGAAAAAATAAAAAGGCAACGCAGTGGCTAAGTGGTTAGCATTTCCGCCTATCAGCACTAGGATCATCGGTTCAAATCCCAACCATGGTACTGCCTGCCTGGAGTTTGCATGTTCTCCCCATTCCTGCATGGGTTTCCTCCAGGTACTTCAGTTTCCTTCCACACTCCAAAGGCATTCTGGTGGATTAACTACGGTACATCCTTTCTAAATTGGCCCTAGCATGTGTACGAGTGAGAGTTAAGCCGGCCATAGACAGTCTGAATCTTGGCTGTTAGCCGTCTTGGGATTCAAAAGCTGGGGTGGGCAGGAGGGGAAGCTGCCCTGGGCATTGTGGTATCGTGTGAGGTGGGGGGGGGGGGG
>BLSH010185965.1:1156815-1174532 GCA_018402905.1 Glandirana rugosa
CCCCCCCCCCCCCCCCCCCCCCCCCCCCCCCCCCCCCCCCCCCCCCCCCCCCCCCCCCCCCCCCCCCCCCCCCCCCCCCCCCCCCCCCCCCCCCCCCCCCCCCCAATTTGGTATGTTCACCCTGGCAAGAGCCCTGACAAGGTGACCTTGTCTTGCCACTGATATACTGTATGCTGAGCAATAATTGGTGATCATAACATTTTACTGAAACCAGTTTAAGTTGACCAATTCCTCCTATTACCCCTGAAAAATGTGTTGCTAGAATGTTATTCAAGTATTGGTGATCGAAACCTACAAAGAATCTACTGACCAAAAATAAATATAGCCAATGTGTTGCCAGCCTTAAATATTTGGTAGCTGTACCACTCAGACGCACTTACCAGCAAATGTTTGTTCCTAACCAACAGTTTTCAACAAACAGACCTGAGAAGGACCTTTATTATCAGGCTTCAACAAAGGGAATGAAACATTCCAAACCAGCAGGGTGAGGTCACTTGTTAATTAAGATCTGAAGACATAAAAGCTGAGAAATTCCACTTTGTGATTCCTTGCCTTCCGAATCAACAAAGCACAGTGAAAACTTGTTTTTCCGTCCAGTGAAACTTGTTCCAAAGTATACTTTTTTGTAATGACAAAGGTATGCATAATTGACAATCAAAAGCATTGTGCTAAGCTGACCACGAGAAGAATATCAGGCAATGCTATATTAGAGGAGCTCCTCATAGCCAACTATGCACATCGACCGCTTATCTCTGCTGGATCACAATACAGTAATAAGGAATATATGCCCGCATTCTCCAATCACTGCTGTCCCTCAATGTTACCACCTGCAAACAGTGCCACCACACATACCTTTTTCCTCAGCGCCATTCAGAACATACAAGAACCTCCTTACCAACTTGGAAGACACACAGTAAGTTGTGTAAATGTGAAGTTACCATGCTAAAAGAAAACAAATATAGCAGCCGGTACTACAATAAAACAAAAAATAGCAAAGATAATGGAGTAACAATGTGCAGCGCTAAAGTGCATATGGTGAATATTGGACACATCTATAGCTAAAGTTAGACTGTATCCATACAGATGTGAGTATGTGATAAGTAATGCACACAACAAAGGTAAACGTAATCACTTCTAATAATTTAATAGTGCATAATAATATAATAAGTGCATAGGTCAGAGTTCATATATAGACATGTATCCGGAAAGTGTATATACAGTCCCAAATGGTAGTAGATGCCCGTAGTAGGTGTGGATGAATGGAGACTCAATGACAGACCAATAACACCACCATACTGCACATCCACCACCAAGGATAAATATTGCGCTTACCAGAGCGTAATGAAAGCATATATACTCCAAAGAAGGTGAACTATACACAGCCGATAACCAAAATCCCACCAATCACATACCATCATGGTAATCAGATCCAGATCTCCAGAATCTACTCGTGATCCATGGAGACATGAAGGAAAGATCCCTTTGGAAGAGAGTCTGAATCGTGCACAGTGCAGACTGGCCGTGTCTGGCAGAGTCCTCAGTCCAGGGCAGATCTCCTCCCCCTCCAGCTGTCACCCCACACCCTGCTCTGCAGCTGGGGCTCCCCTCCACCGACACAGGCTCCACTACTACGGGCACGATCCACCCCTGAGCCTGGCCTGTCCTCTACCCCTTCCTGATCACGCAACGGCGGTCTGTCTACTCCGCTCTTCCAACACTGCCAACTCCGACCAGAGGATGGGAGCTCTACTGGTGGGCTAGAAGCCGGGAGCGCCGCACTGTGCTGAGACTAGGACTGTCAGCCGTCCTCTACAGGAACACAACGGCTACTTAGATCAAAGTTTTGCAGGGACTACTTTGAAGTCACACAGATATGAATTGGTACTCATTGGAAATCAAGGGGTATGACTTGTCATGCAACTTTGCAGTCCCAAGTCGCAAAAGTGTGAAAGGGGCCGAACACTTTAATGCATGCAATGCATTAAGGTAAAAAAACCTTTTAAGTGCAGTTTCCCCCGCAGCCCCGCATAAATACTCACCTGAGCCCGATCTCAGTCCAGCGCTGTGCACTCTGCAGTAGCTCTTCTTCCCTCTCCTGGCTTCCATAGGCTTAGAGGAGGCAGGAGAACCGGTGGGGGACTAAAAGAGGAGAATTGAGGCTGCTTACCATTGCACAGAGCAGGTAAGTATGACATGTTTGTTATTTTAACATAATAAAAAATTTGAAACTTTAAATGTCGTTTTATTGTTTGCATGGACACTTGGAAATGGACTTCTTTTGACTGTATTTTTAATTTTTTGTTCTTTGAGTATCTTTTTGTTTTTACATGTATTATTTTTTAGCACTGCACTTCTGTATATTATTTTTCATAATTTGCAATCGCAGCTCTACGTGCTGGCTGCTCCTTTTTAAAACTTCTAAGCACAGAGCTCTCCCTATTATATGATGCCAGGTAATTATTTGGGGAGACGGGGCTGGAGGGAGCTGATACTGGAAGGCCTTTAGCCTTCAGAATCACTTTAAGCCCCAGGTCACAGTTGAGATTAGTGTAAGTAGGTGATTTTGAGGTGATCGTTTTGTACACTTTTTCCCACATTTTTAGAAATGGTGCCAGGAACTTGAGGCAGGATCACACATTTTTAGCCTCACAGATAACTATACTGAGAGTGCTTGAAAATTGTGTTTGCCTTTTTTTTTCCATGAGTTCCTATTAAAGTCAATAGGGCCAAAAACAGCTCACTCTGTTACAAACGCAGCTCGTGTGTCTTTTGGAGTTTGGGAGGTTGAGCTACAAGTATTTGAATGCTCAAATGTGAACAGGTACAAATTAAAAACTTAGGATTTGGATTGAGCATTTTGGAGCTTTGAGGTTCAAGCTACAAAAACACTCGGGTGTGAATAGGAGCCAAGGCTTTAACAATATTCATTAACTGCAAAAGCAGCTAAAACAATGTTATTGAGCCTTCTAAATTCAGTTGTGTTCTAGCCACCTAAACTGTGCCTGCATCTTCCACCTGGACTTTTGGTTGAGCTGGGTGGTGCCTACTAACTTCAGAACATTCAGCAGGAATCGGCTGAAATTCAATCCATGCATGGCCAGCTTTAGCTTCATATTTTCCAAATGCTTTAAAATTTTCAAAGAGTAGTCAAAGTGATAGCAAAGGTTTGTTTTTATTTAAAAAAAAAAAAAACTAACATGTTTGACTTACCTGCTCTGTGCAGTGCTTCTGCACAGAGCAGCCCAGATCTTCCTCTTCTTGGTTCCCCCGCAGGTGCTCCAGGCCCCTCCTTCCTGCTGAGTCTCCCCATAGCAAGCAGCTTGCTGTGGGGGCACCGAAACAGGCGCGCTCCTGAGCCACTGCTCTGCGTGTCCATTCCCACACACAGCCGTGGATTGGCCCCACCCCCTCTCTCCTCATTGGCTCACTGGCTGTGATTAACAGCGGCAGGAGCCAATGGCTCCCACTGCTGCCTCAGCCAATGAGGAGTGAGTCCCCAGAGACCCAAGGCTGTAATGCACATCGCTGGATCACAACGGGGCTCAGGTAAGTATTGGGGGGGGGGGGGGCTGCTGCACAGAGAAGGTTTTAACCTTCATGCATTTACAACCAATTTAAGGCCTCATGTACACTGCTGCTGATAAATGGATGTTTAGGAGCAGTTGGGCATTTATAGACATTTAGAGGCAGTTGAGTTCAGTGGCATTTTTTTTTTTTTTTTGAAGAGAGAGAGATAGAAATTGAGTTTTCTGCATTGTAGGCATTTTGGAGGGTATACTGATCAGTCCAATCTGTTATCTGGAAAAAGCTTTAAAACACAAACGTACATAAACACGGCATGTAAAAGTGGCAAAACAGACGTAAACGCTGGTTACTAGCTGTCAATTTCCAGCATTCAGAAGAGGTTTCTAAACGTCCTGTGTACATGAAGCCTAAGATTTGTTTGTGTCAATTTTGAGCCTAGGAGGCTACTATAATAGGCAGCTTTCATTTATCACCACAACTGACAGGGATCAGCGCTGTAAGACAGCTTAACAGATCTCAGGAAAGATTACAGCCTACACCTTCACATTTTAAAGCAAATCTTTTGTGTTATTTTCAGAAGCCAAAAATAGACATAAATTCTTGAACTAGCTACATCGGACTATCTACCAATCATCATACTAACCAAATAAAATCATCTGTGCCAGATCAACTTGTCTTTCCTGCTGGACCAACAATCACTACTGGTGTGACCTCATATTTTGCCATTATCCCAGCCAAACTGGAATATTTTGACATTTTGCTCAAGCTCTTAAACAAATGATCATTGTAATAACATGGAAACCAACCCCACACTACTCTGATCATCTTCAACCTAATAGAACCTCTTCCAGGCTGACTACACCAAAGCTGGTCATACAATAGTAGAATTTCATTTAAAAACTTCAGTTTTAAGAACTATTGAAGGATTGTCTAATTGTTAGTGTGGTCAAATAGTGCATTGGATTAGAAAATTCAAAGCAGTGATTTATGTTTTGGGAAAATGCATTCATTCCAAAATCAAATGTTTAAAACAAACTTTTGTTGAAGTATTACATTTGGGTTGTAGTCCCTAACACAACAGACACCATGATAGTCATCAGTGAAAGAATGGCATTTCCTCTGTCCTAAGTGTATGACCACCTGATGAGTCTCTTACATTTTTGGATGGCACAGACAGTACATTGGCCTCTACATACAAAATAGAGGGTTATGTGTACCGATAGATATCAGATGATAGTACCCGAGAGGCACTCACAGATACCTCCAACTGAGGCTTTTCATGGTAAACATTTGATTAGACAGGTAAGAAAAAAACTATGTCTGTACATAAAGCAACTTGATTACATATTTTATAAACCAACAGGGGCTTCCTGATTGGCCGTCAGGAGGATCAGTGTGGCGATAGCGAATTTTCATTCACTATTGCCACACAACAGGGTGGGATCAGGGAGCAGTGCTCTGCGCCCCAAGCCCACCCTTTTTTGAAGCCTATTAGAGCCTCTGGCTCCAATCCTTATGGTGCGGTCGCCACCGAGTATAGTATCTATTGTTTTGAATTCCTACTGTCACCATACAAATACTATTATTCAAGGCTTATGTTACGACACCAAGTAAATTAGAGTAAATATCAGGTATATACGCATTAAGCCAATCCCTTATGGCCGTACACACGATGCAACGCTTGTACAGCAACGGTCATACAACAGCTTGTTGTACGATAATCCGACCGTTAGTACGCGCGATTACAACAGCCGACGTTCAGTCGTACAACAGAAGTTGGCTGCGCAAACTAGAAAACTTTTGTTGGCCAACAAGCCGTTGTACGACTGTTGACTCGTGTGCACAGAAGTTGGCCCAACAAAACCTGTATGTGCAAAACACGCATGATCAGAAGTCAGGAACGCCCGGAAGTGTTTGGTCCTGTAAACCTACGTGAAAATGTCCAGAAAGATAACCCAAAGTGTGCTTATGGATGGGTATCCAAATACTCAATGAAAGATTTGGCACCAAAATATAAGTGATGTTGATCTCAGGATCCAGGATAAGGCAGGAAAAAAGGAAAACAGTTCCACACTATTCAATATGATGAATGTTCTATATAGTGTTCCTTAGCCCAAGTTCACCCGAAGTTATGTGGACCAGCACCGGAGATAGATGCACCCTTAGAATCACTCAGAGGTACTCTTACCAGAAATGGTTGACCTGCTATCGCTAACAGATCAAAAGCGCTAGCAGAAATAACCCTCTGCGGGGTATCTGTGTAGTTATACTCCTCTCCTTCCGATGGTCACAGCCATAAATCAGACAACTTCTCTCCAGCCTCAATCATTAATAACATCGCTCCACAATGAAACGCCATAAAGAGAAGAATCCCATAGTGTAACTCCGTTAAACATAACTTTATTTCAAAATTAAAAAGTGGGTACTCACATTTAGACAGTATTATATTCGCATTTAAAATTGCCGGCAGCTAGCTTAAAACAAAGCGTTCCCGTTCCTGTATACGTGTAGGCGTGGTGACGTCAGACGTGGCTCCGCCCTACATGTTTCGTCATACGTGACGTCGTCCAGGGGTTCGGGCAACGCACTGACGCACCACCTTATATACAACATCCGCGCACCAAGCCTCATTATGATAACCGGTTGCCATTTTATCAGAGACCAAGGCTCACACCAGCGGCAATTAGAACCATCCGTGAGAGCCTCGGTCCTCGACCAGGTCACCATACCTTTTGAACGGGACTTAGACCTACAATAAGTACATATATATATCAAATGTTAATAAATGGCACACCATCTATAAATAGAAACATTCTATCAAAATAAAATACGTACAACCTTAATTGGACCCGTTGTTATAAATCTAAAAAGGCTGAGTGAGGGGTAAAGGTTAGGATTATTAATCCGAAAAAACTGAGTGAGGGGTAAATCAGAGTGTTCAATCACTCGATAAGGCCAATACCAAACCCAGTCCCAAAACCCTAGAAGTTACCAACCTAATTGCTAAAAGCTTATTCTCTGATCCACACCGAGTATGGGCTCAGATATAAGAAGTCACACAATAAAGGTCATAATCATTCCCCCAGAGGAGATCAAATTAGACCTCACCACGCTAAATTATGCACTAATAGAAATAATTAACTAAAAAGATAAAAAAAACTATGGATGCAGCTCATCCCTCATAATTCGACTCAATGATGTAATATTATGAGGAGAGGACACGAATAAGGTTCCTAGCCTTAGGGACTAGGTACTATACCCATAGATAAATCTATACATCATGAATTATCTATAAAAGCATTAATTTCTATATCTGTGTTTAGTCCTTTAGGTTTCAAAGTTTGGGCCTTATAAATCCAATTAATTTCTAATTTGGAGATTTCTCTCCTTTTATAACTTCCTCTCCAGTTCGTTTTCAGAGTGTCAATCCCCACAAACGCAGTGCCCTTTATGTTTTTATTGTGGGCTTCCAGATAATGCCTAGATAAAGGGTGTTTAGTGAAACCCTTTTTGATTTTTCCCATATGTTCTTTGAGGCGAACCTGCAACGGTCTAATAGTTCTTCCTATATATTGGAAGCCGCAAGGGCAGGTGATGGCATAAACTACATGGGTAGTATTGCACGAAATGAAAGATCGGTGGAGCACTTTCTGAATAAGGGGTCTTCTTTGCCCACTATACAGAGAGAGTTCATTATGGACCTCTTGAGATATGCCACCACTCACAACTTTTTTTGGCATGAGGGGAACTTCTTTCTCCAACGTAGAGGGGTGGCCATGGGGGCTAAATTCGCCCCTAGTTTGGCCAACCTCTTTATGGGGAAATGGGAGGAGGACGTCGTCTATGCCCAGGACCGCCCCCAACTGATCCTATGGGCTAGATTCATAGATGACGTCCTCCTCCTATGGGAAGGATCAGAAAAATCCCTTTCTGACTTTATGGCAGAACTCAATACCAATGAGAGGGGGATTGAGTTAAAATATGAGGCCAGTCAATACTCTGTCAACTTCCTGGATTTACAAATCCGTGGTGAGAATGGCCAATTATTTACATCCACTTTTTTTAAAAGTACGGATAGAAACTCATATATCCCTAATGATAGCTGCCATCACCCAGCATGGTTAAAATCCATCCCAAAAAGTAAATTTTTACGTTTGAGACGTAACTGTACTAAGTTACGGGATTTTCAAGATCAATCAACTGGCCTTGTAGCTAGATTTTTGGCTAAGGGATATGAGATCAACTCTAACCAAAACCCTAGGGGAGGTTGAGGTGTGTGATCGTGACACTTTACTGAGAGAAAAACCTTTGCCTGAAGATAAAGATTCTAGATTTTTGATACCGTTTATTACCAGGTTCTCTACCCAACACTGGGCTATTAGGAGACTGGTACATAAACATTGGCATATTTTGAAAAATGATTCTGTTCTAGGTCCTGCTTTACCAGATAAAGCACAAGTAGTTTTCAAACGTGCCCCTACCCTTAGGGACATGATTGCACCTAATGTTTGTAATCCCCCACAGAAGAATTTGATGTTTTTTCAAAATCTGAGGGGTTATTACAAACGTGGGAGATGCGCAGTCTGTAGAGTGAACCTCATCACTGAGAGGAAAACGGTCACATTTCACTCTAATAGTACTGGGCATACTTTCCCCATAAAATCTTTCATTTCGTGCAATACTACCCATGTAGTTTATGCCATCACCTGCCCTTGCGGCTTCCAATATATAGGAAGAACTATTAGACCGTTGCAGGTTCGCCTCAAAGAATATATGGGAAAAATCAAAAAGGGTTTCACTAAACACCCTTTATCTAGGCATTATCTGGAAGCCCACAATAAAAACATAAAGGGCACTGCGTGTGTGGGGATTGACACTCTGAAAACGAACTGGAGAGGAAGTTATTAAAGGAGAGAAATCTCCAAAATTAGAAATGAATTGGATTTATAAGGCCCAAACTTTGAAACCTAAAGGACTAAACACAGATATAGAAATTAATGCTTTTATAGATAATTCATGATGTATAGATCTATAGTACCTAGTCCCTAAGGCTAGGAACCTTATTCGTGTCCTTTCCTCATAATATTACATCATTGAGTCGAATTATGAGGGATGAGCTGCATCCATAGTTCTTTATCTTTTTAGTTAATTATTTCTATTAGTACATAATTTAGCCTGGTGAGGTCTAATTTGATCTCCTCTGGGGGAATGATTATGACCTTTATTGTGTGACTTCTTATATCTGAGCCCATACTCGGTGTGGATCAGAGAATAAGCTTTTAGCAATTAGGTTGGTAACTTCTAGGGTTTTGGGACTGGGTTTGGTATTGGCCTTATCGAGTGATTGAACACTCTGATTTACCCCTCACTCAGTTTTTTTGGATTAATAATCCTAACCTTTACCCCTCACTCAGCCTTTTTAGATTTATAACAACGGGTCCAATTAAGGTTGTACGTATTTTATTTTGATAGAATGTTTCTATTTATAGATGGTGTGCCATTTATTACCATTCGATATATATATGTACTTATTGTAGGTCTAAGTCCCGTTCAAAAGGTATGGTGACCTGGTCGAGGACCGAGGCTCCCACGGATGGTTCTAATTGCCGCTGGTGTGAGCCTTGGTCTCCGATAAAATGGCGACCGGCTATCATAATGAGGCTTGGTGCGCGGATGTTGTATATAAGGTGGTGCGTCAGTGCGTTGCCCGAGCCCCTGGACGACGTCACGTATGACGAAACATGTAGGACGGAGCCACGTCTGACGTCACCACGCCTACACGTATACAGGAACGCTTTGTTTTAAGCTAGCTGCCGGCAATTTTAAATGCGAATATAATACTGTCTAAATGTGAGTACCCACTTTTTAATTTTGAAATAAACTTATGTTTAACGGAGTTACACTATGGGATTCTTCTTCTCTTTATGGCGTTTCATTGTGGAGCGATGTTATTAATGATTGAGGCTGGAGAGAAGTTGTCTGATTTATGGCTGTGACCATCGGAAGGAGAGGAGTATAACTACACAGATACCCCGCAGAGGGTTATTTCTGCTAGCGCTTTTGATCTGTTAGCGATAGCAGGTCAACCATTTCTGGTAAGAGTACCTCTGAGTGATTCTAAGGGTGCATCTATCTCCGGTGCTGGTCCACATAACTTCGGGTGAACTTGGGCTAAGGAACACTATATAGAACATTCATCATATTGAATAGTGTGGAACTGTTTTCCTTTTTTCCTGCCTTTTCCTGGATCCTGAGATCAACATCACTTATATTTTGGTGCCAAATCCTTCATTGAGTATTTGGATACCCATCCATAAGCACACTTTGGGTTATCTTTCTGGACATTTTCACGGATATTCTTTGATTCTTCGAGTTTATTCACTATTCACTTGTTTCATATTATTTTAGCGCAACTGTTATGTATTGTATTTTGTTTTGGTGATATTATCGCACTATATGTTGCTGCTGTTTGCATCTAATATTCATAGCGCAATACTCTTTTACCTTTTTTTGACCTGTAAACCTAGGTGCCTAATTCACATTTATCTGAACTTCCTCTTTAGACGCTTGTAACACGTCACTATGTTTGGCTTTGTTGAAAGATTACTTGACTCATGTCAGTACGCTAAACACAACAGCCAATTTTGGTCAAAAGTTGAACGTGTGGTCATACGACCATTGCACTGCGTGTAGGAGGCATCAGGAATGACAGCAGTTTGACATTAAAGAGGAAGTAAACCCAGATGGAGTTTACTTCCTCTACATTCCCCTGTAAAGTAGAAGCATAATGGGCTATTATGCATCGCATAGTAGCGCATTATGTGCCACTTTCCTGCAAACAAAGCCTGCGACATCCAGCGCTGTCCCCTGTGCTGGCGCCGTCCATCTTCAACTTCTCTTCCTTCCGGGGGCCGCAACTCCAGCTCTGTGACTAGCTGGAGTTGCGTGACGTCACTCCCACGCATGTGCGCGGGAGCCACCAGTCACAGCACAATCACAGTGAAGAAACGCCACGGAGGCCGTTTCTTCACTGCGCATGTGGCGAAATGTTGTCAGCAATGCTAGTACATTGCATATGCAGGGCACCTACAGGTAAGCCTTATCATAGGCTTACCTGTAGGTTAAAGTAGTTGTCACGAGTTGACAACCACTTTAATACCTAGTCATATTTCAATGAGGATTTGCACCAGCCATTCTAAACCAAGGTTCCGTGGACTACTAGAGTTCTTCCAGCGATTGCTAGGAGTTCCTTGAGTAGTGAGCAGTGGCAAAACTGCCCTCCTGTCTTATTGTGCCTGTATAGTATTGGAGCCATCGTCCCCTGGTATCAGTGGTGTGGAATAGGTGGAGTCTCTCCCTTTAGAAAATTAAACTCTGACACCAATGATCTTAGATGACTAAGGATGACATTTTTCCCACTGACCCACAATACAAGGGGTCCTCTTTCCTACTGACCACCACCACCAAAGTTAAGGGGCTCTCCTCCCACTGACCCCCAATGTGAGAGGTCCTTTATCCATTGACCAACAAGTGTGAGGGGAGGGCTTCACTGACCTTCAATGTGAGGGAACACTAACATTATCACTGTCCACTTTTCTTTTCAGGCTTTTATTCTTCTCATATTAACTTTATGATTGATGCTGAAAATAAGTTTCCTGTGCAGAGGTGGTTGGGGGGGGGTTGTTGGAAGGATGATCCACCTTTGTGTCAAGTCTAGGTACACTAAATTATATCTACAAAGAGCCGTTGACACTTTCAATTTGTAGCAGGGTTTCCCTGAGACCTGGAGATCATTTCAAAAGGTTCCTCCAAAGTGAAGAGGTTGAGAAATCCTGATCTAGACCTCTTCAACATAACCTCTAAAGAATTTTAATAACAGACGCACCCTAAAAATGTGCCGCTTTACACAAGCAAAGCTGAGTCACAGCATAATGTACAATGCTGACAAAAACTCGCTGATGTACATTTTAACTGGTTAGCTTGTAATATTGGGTTTCCAGTGTTCCTATAAAACTTGCTGAATCCACATTCCTTAATTAAACTTAATACATAAAAAAATGAACAGCCTAAAACAAAGCTGAAAGCAAAGCAGTAGTAAGAGGTGAGGTCCTTTCATGTATGAAAATAACAGGCTGCAGCAAAGGATTGTCGTCATTTTTCATAACAGCTGAAAAGGATAAGATCTTCTTTACAGCCAGCAGTATTCATAGACATGTTCAACTGGCTGAACTGCTCACAGAGATAAGAGCAGCACCCATCTATGAAATGACTGAACAGCACTTTCTTACTTACAGCTGAAGTTTACTATTTGTTGTGCACCAAACACATAGGTTATGTGTAATGATGTGTATTCTTTGTCCTGTATGCTCCATGTAAATATCCGGCCTTTAATCTGCCCTCAGGGCCCTGAGGGGTGATCTTCCAGTGCAGCAGGGGTTAAGAGTTCAGCCACTCACCAGCCCTCTCTGCCATTCAGAGACCTTGTACTATTATTGTCCCACAATGCAATGCGCCCTGTGAATGAGGAGGAGCTCACTGAATGGAGGAGGGTAGAAGGGGGTGGACACAGTGGCAAAACTAGCAGAGTCACAAAAGTCACACTTACGACTGGGCCCTGGCGTTCCACCACCATGGGGGGGGCCTAAAGACGGTAGGAAGGAGGCCCCCTGCAGAACATGTGAAAGGATCCCGTTGAGGGACCTGGCTCGTTTCACAAGCTGATACCAAATTCATGCGACTTACTTGCGACATTTGCGATTTAACATTGCTGTCTATGGTGCTCAAATTGCACCAAAGTGACAGAAAAGTAGTGGGGGAACTTTTTTTTTATTTGTTTGGAACTGAAATGAATGTGTTTTGCAGCATTGTGAACCGGGGCTTATAAAGGGCACTGATGGTCAGGGGGAATGACTCAACTGTTCACACTAGCATTGGCTGCTGTTAACTCCACCCCAGCCATCCATCCGATCCCTGTCGATCGCCGCTACCCACCCTGTTGAGAGCCACTTCGCTCACTCACTGGTCACCCTCCAGCCCCGCATGTACCTTTATCCCTGTGTCTCTCTCCTAGAGTTCCAGCTGTCTTTTCCCGGCCAATCAGGAGTTCTGTAATCCTGCCGAAGGGGTCTTAGGACTCCTGGCCAATCAGGTCTCAAGACTCGCTGATTGGCCAGGAGGGAAAACTAGGAAGACATTAACAAATATTAATTTGCTAATGTCACATAACTGGGTGGGCTCAGGGCGCAATGCTCTGGGTCCCGAGCGCACCTTTTTTTTAAGCCAATTGGAGCTCTAATTAGGCTCTAATCACGTGCTAAAAAAAACAAAAAAAAAAAAAAAAAACATTGAAATCCATGCGTCCGGCGCCCTGCATGAGCGGCCGCTACTGATTACAGGTGCTGTATCCCAAAAAGGGAAAAAAAAATAATACCAAACTTCAGCTAGAAGCAATTACACATGGGCTTCAATAGGGAATAACTAGGCCCGTGGCTTACTGGAGTTTAAAAAAAAGCAGAAGTTTGGAGTACAGGTGAGAGAGGAGTTCAGAAGACACACAAGCTCATCTCTAGACTCAAAGTATGCTAACTGCAGATGAGCAGATAGAAATAGGTATGCGCCACTCAAAACTATTATGCCATGTTTTGTCTGCACAGATGTCCCATGGCATCTGTATGCAGACATTAGCCCCATCCATGTCAACCAGGGTGGATAAAAATCAATGATCTTTAAAAAAAAGAAAAAAAAAATCAAAACAAATAAGATTTTTTTTTATTTAAATCGATTTTTTGATTTTTAATGAATTTATTTTAATAAAATGCTATTGAAGTAAAAATATATCTAAAAGATAGTTTTCTATTTAAGATACATTAATAACTTAGTCTATTCAGCATGAAATGGAGCTTAGTTATGTAGAGTGAGGCTGTATATTCTGCAATATTTAAATTTTTGGTAAACTCATTCAATAAATCCAAGCTCTGCAAGCTGAGATAACATGCACTGCATTGATGCAGTAACACAATTTCACAATAACCTTGAGATAAAACAAAGTTCAGGAATATTCCATTATCCCATTATTTTTCAAATCTATGTACACTACAAACTGTATGATTGAATCGGTTCTGATATCGCTGTATTACTAACCTGACAGATTATTATTCTAAATAGGAAACCTTCATTTTGTTCACAAATATTAAAGAGTCTAACTAAGAATGAGTCCTTATATTTAAAGAGCACCTGTCATTTCAGATCCATCATGACAGCGCCTGTTAGCGGGCATCCACTCACCTTGTTGTGTCACTGCCGCATTACCAGCTGTCCCATTAAAGTCAATGGGACCGTCGGTGAGTCAAAAGCAGGTCAGAGGAGGAGTTGCGGAACAGAGACGACAGTTGCCCTTTAAAAATTATGATTTAAATCAAGCCTTTTTACTAGTGATTTAAATCATGGATTTAAATAGACTTGATTTAAATCAAACCCACCCTGATGAGAACTCAGATGCAGTGGCTGCACAGGCACAGCTGCTACTGCCAATTGACATCCGTGTGGGTGAGGGTACATACTTCAAACCTTCAATGTCAGCATTCGGGGACGTGCACCCACATGGATGTCTGATTATAAGAAGAGGCTGTGTCCATGCATCTGCTGCGTTCCAATTGACATGAATGGGACTGCCTGCACACGGATGAATGGAACACCTGTGCAGGCAAAACACGGCCCTCACGTGGGTGCATACAGTGTTACTGAACCCACAACAGTAAAATCAGTCTGTATATGCAGTAAAGCATGCTTGTTATACTCACTGTGGAACCTAAGGGGTTAATCCTCATTGTGTATAAAGGCTGTTTGGTCCCGTCTTCCCTGGTCCTCCCCTTCCTCCACTGTCCCCAATCCATTTCCTGTTAGTACAGAGCCTTGGAGTCACTCTGCACATGCTCAGTTTGGTGTATATTGCTAGAGGTTTTTTTATTTCTTGGGAGGGTGCATGTGATCAGCACAGGGCCAATCAGTACTGTCCAGACAGAGGGTCAGGGGTCCTACAGCCTCAAAGGACAGCCAGAGGAGAATGGAAACCCCTCCTACAAGCTTTAACCGGACACTGATAGAAGTCACAAGACTGCTATATATTGCTGATTGGAAAAGGTATTTAGCAGTTTACATTTACTAAAATAATTGCATTTCCATGTTCTGTGTACTGTGAGATATAAGATATAGTGACTGCAGGATCCTGGGTTTAGTAACACTTTAAGCCTTATTGCTTCTTTACTATGCTGCAAATCAGTGTTGGATTCCAGACAGGGTATGACCTGCATGGAGGTTAGATCACCTGGTCTGTATGGGCTTTCTGCAGGTGTTCTAGTTCCCTGCCATAATGTAAAATGTGCTGGGATTCTGTCCAAGCTGGCATGTGTATGAATGTGGCAAGGACATTAGACTGCAAGCAAGAATGACTGATGTGTACAGCCCCCAGGTCTCTGTGGAAAATTGTGGTACTAAGAACATGTTTTGTACAGCTTAGACGCACAGACTGACGACAACATTATGACATCGTGCCTGAGAACTAGGAGCACACACCGTTGCACATTTCTAGTTCTCTGCTGCAAGGTTAACCTTCTCACAGAGGCAGGTTTCATGTAGATGCAGCACAGTGGCTTAGTGAGCAGCACTTCTGCCTTGCAGCACTGGGGACCCTAACTGGACATTAACTGCATGGAGTTTGCATGTTCTCCCTGTGTGTGGATTTCCTCTGGATACTCTGTTTTCCATCCACACTACAAAGACATCCTGGAAGGTTAATTGGTTCCTGTCCTAATGCATGTATGTAGATAGGGACCTTGATAATGTAAGCACCCTAAGGGCAGGAAATTATACGAATGAACAGTTTATAAAGTGCTATGTAAATTGTTGGCACTTTAAATACTTGTAATAAATAATATTGGCTTAAATAGGCAAATTGTGGCAGCATAAAATAACTACAATGTTCATATTGTAAGAAAACATTATTAAAAACATGTGCTCTTAACAGCAAACACCCTAGTTACTCAAGGGTCCTTGACCCAGCTTGGATGTATAGTATAACTAAAGGCAAAACTTTTGTTTTTTTTCCCCCATTTCGATAGAGCAAGGAAGGGTTATAACCCGTGTCAGATTTTTTTTCCGCCATCTTTATCCCATTGTGGAGATTTCCCTTCACTTCCTGTCCCATAACCAAAGAGGAAGTGAGAGGATATCTGTGTAAATCAAGGGAATTCCTTGGGGATCCCTAAGCCACCAGAACTAGCGTCCCCATTGGAAGAGTTCCCCTCCATCACTTTTCTGGGGACAACCCAAAATTTGGGTAATTTCTTTTACTTTCAATGATAATGGTAAACAGGACAAATAGAGTGCCAATCTCCTTAATGGGGGCACAGATGGCAATAAACACTGACAGGTGTTCTAATCCCTCTCCACTCTATCCAAAATTAAAAGGAAAAAAAAAAAAAGTTTTGCCTTTTGTATTCCTATTTTTTTTTTTTAATAAAAGTGAATTATAAATTGATATTTGTGTTAGTACATACTGTATATCATAGTAAATAATAGGTGCCTTGTTTTGCTGATCTATGGATGTTTACTCCAATTAAATGTTATGGAGCAATTTAAAAAAAACTGCATTTTCTTCATTGCATTATCATAACAATGTAACACACACAAGCCAACAAGTAAAACTGCACAGACAAATATCACACATCACGTCTACAAATCATATATAAAAAAAACACAAAGTTGCCAGTTGAGGAAACAAAGTAACACTGCTATGATCAGTAGTGTGGAGAAGAGTGTATTACATAATACTGGCACATGTGTCCCTCATACCGCAGAGTGGATACACAGGGAGCGATGAATCATATACACAGTCCACACACCCAATAACAGGCGCTATTCCACACTGCTGTTTAAATGTCTGCCCATTACAATGGGAACACTGCTTCCATAGCCCACAACCTATATAGACTGCTAGATCTTCTACAGTGTGTGTATATTATATATTACATACACACACACACACACACCTTGTACAGTACAGACTAGGTCTCCTACACAGCTTACATCCTATTCAGACTAGATCTCCTATAGACTACTAGATGATCTACAGCCTACATCCAATCTAGACTTGATCGAGATCCCTGTTCTATAGCTCACATCCTATATCAGTGTTTTTCAACTCCAGTCCTCAAGGCACACCAACAGGTCATGTTTTCAGTTTTTCCATGAGTTTGCACAGGTGTTTTGATCAGTTTCACTGCCTTAGTAATTACCACAGCTGTTTCATCTGAGGGAAATCCTGAAAACATGACCTGTTGGTGTGCCTTGAGGACTGGAGTTGAAAAAACTGTCCTATATAACCCCCAACATAGTCATCAGTTGATGCAATAATAACCTCCAACATTGTTTTCAGTGGACTAAATACTCCCAACATTGGTGTCAGTGATTGCAATAATAACCTCATGACACTGCTCTCAGTGACTACAATAATCCCCCCTCCCCCAATCATTGGTGGTCATGGCAGTGAAATGTAACACCTCTCACCATCCCCTCAACTGCACTGGTGGTCATGGCAGTGAGTACTTACCCATCACATGCTCCTGCACCGCTCTACCCAGGTCGGGACCTTAGTCATTCTGTGGATGGGGACTTACAGTCTTTCAATGCCAGGTGCTGAGCACAGAGTGCAGTCCAGTGCCCGGCATCCTGCTGCCACTCTGCTATCTATATGGTGTCCAATACCCTGTGGCCACATGTTGGGTCCAGGCCTTAGGATTTTCTAATGCCCAGATCTTAAAAGAGGAGTTCCACCCGCCAGGGAAAAAAAAAAAAAAAAATGTAAAAAGTCAGCAGCTACACCTACTGTAATATTAGGACACTTACCTGTCCTGGGATCCATTGATGGGGTGCCGTTGTTTCCATCGGCTCTCAGGTGCTGCCACCGCCATTCGTAGTAAGGGAACCCGGCAGTGAATCCTTTTGTCTTCACAGCTGGTTCCCTACTGCGCGCCGCGCTCTCTGAATGGTCCGTTGGCTGAGAAAGGAGGCCAAACTTCCGAGTGATCGCGCTGTGGTGAGATCTCTTGATAGTGGGGACGGGTACCTGTCAAAAACAGGTACCTGCCCCCCCCCCACCGTAAAGGTGCCAAATGGCACGGGGGGGGGGGGGGGGC
>BLSH010185965.1:1174542-1186787 GCA_018402905.1 Glandirana rugosa
TTGACCTGGTGTACCGTGTACTCGTAGTCTTGACCTGGTGTACCGTGTACTCGTAGTCTTGACCTGGTGTATCGTTACCTTCTTCACCTGGACCAGACCACCCACCATAACCCGTTGAGGCATGGACACTGCTAAACATAGGCTGTGGTATCTGGCACCAAGCTGTCAGTCAGTAGCAGATCCTTCAAGTCCTGTAGGGGGTGAGACGAGCTCTTCATGGATCAGACTTGATTTCCAGCACATCCCACAGATGCTCGATTGGATTGGGATCTGGAGAATTTGGAGGCAAAGTCAACACCAATCATGGATTCCTTAGACCAGGTCCACTTCTTCCATTGCTATGTGGTCCAGTTCTGATGCTCATGTGCCATGTGGTCCAGTTCTGATGCTCATGTGCCATGTGGTCCAGTTCTGATGCTCATGTGCCATGTGGTCCAGTTCTGATGCTCATGTGCCATTGTAGGCAGTTTTGGTGGACACGGGTCAGCATGGGCACCCCGACTGCCCTGGGCTACACAGCCCCATACACAGCAAACTGCGATGCCCTGTGTGTTCTGACTCCTCCCTATCAGAACCAGCTTTAATATTTTCAGAAACCTGAGCTCCAGTAGTTCTTCTATTGGATTGGACTACACTGGGCAGCCTTCACTCCCCACATACAACAATGAGCCATGGCCGCCCATCACCCTGCCACTGGTTTTCCTTCCTTGGAGCACTTTTGGGTCGGTCCTGACCATCAACAACCAGGAACATCCCACAAGAGCTGCAGTTTGGAGTCGCTCTGCCTCAGTCCCCAGTCGTCTACCCATTACAATCTGGCCCTTGTCAAAGTTGCTGAAAACTTTTCTCTTTCTCAATTTTTACTGTTTTCAACACAACTTCTTCAGGGACAACATGTTCACTTGCATTCTAATACATCCCACCCACTTCCAGGTGTCACCAGATAATCCGTGTTATGGCTGATCGGTGTATACAATCAGTCCTTACAATGTACAAATCTCATTCACCACATCCCTGAACTGCATGGCTAAGAGATCGTCCAATCAGATTGTAAAGTGTATGTCCAGCTGTATACAGACCAGAGCTACAGCTATAAGGATCCTGAGGAACTACAACTCTCAGCAAGCCGACATGCTGAGCCTTGTAGTTCTACAGCAGCACTGAATCTACAGGTGAGCCCCTATTACCCCGGGCTGTCCGCACACTTCCTGGACCGGGTGAGGAGAACTTCCTTTTCCCAGGGAACTCACTGACCCACCGCTCTGCCCTTCCTCCACCCTCCCGGTACAGACACCCCTGACACACACCGTGTTCTCCTACCTGTCCGCCCCGTGTCCCGGCTCCGCTGCCAGGAAGCCGCCAGCACCCACCAACAACTCCCAACCAGCACTCACTCCGGATCACACACTGCGCCTGCGCAGACACTCCCTGGAGGCTGAGCGTGGGGGAGTCTGGGAGTTGTAGTGAGTCAGTCACAGAGCAGGAATGTGTGTGACATCAACACAACTCCTAGGAATAAAGAAGCGCAATACTTTTCTGTTAAAAAAAAAAAAGAAGCACAATAACCATATATATATATATATATGTATTTTATTTTTCACAACAAATTATTAAAACCATGCAAACTCATATTTTCAGGATGCCCTGGTGAAGTGCTTAATCACTTAACCACTTCAGCCCCAGAAGCAGTGTTGCCAACCTACCAGATTGAAATTTACTGACACGACACCCAAAATTTACTGGCACAGCCAAGTTTTTACTGGCATTTTACAAAAGTTACAAAATCACAGTTTTCAGTTCAAATTTCAGTATTTAGGCTACAAGCAAGCACACTGTGCAAATAACAATGTGATTTAAGGTAGATAGCAAGGTAAAAAAAAAACATATTTCTGTTATTTTCAATATAATAAGAGCAGATTATTTAGTCCATCAGTTGTGTCACCTATGTCAAATTGTAGAGATTTCCCCTTAATTTCTGTTCTGTAACCACCACAGAAAGTAAGGTGAAATCTCTGGTAGCCACTAGGATCACCAGAATTTAGGTCCCCACTTCTAAAGACCTCCTGTCTCCATCACCTCCTGTTTTTATCCTTCCAGTCTCCATCCCTCCATCGCCCATCATCTCCATCACACCATCCCCCCCGTCTCCATCCCTCCATCACCTTTTGTCTCCATCACACAATGCCCCCCCCCCATCACTTCCTATCACCATCCCTCCATCTCCATCACACCATCCCCATCACCTCCTGTTTCCATTACACCATTCTTTCATTACCTCCTGCCACTTATCCAGTGCACACTGCACTCATACAGTGCACACTGCACTCATACAGCGCACACTCACACTAAGAAAGTGAGACTCCTGCAGCCTGGCTCGCGGCTGTTTGTCAGAGTGAGCAGAGGCAGTGTGGGTGTCAAGCAGTCACACACTCACTGTCCCAACTCTTTTTGGCTGGCTTGAAGAGGAAGCTACTGCACTCACCACTTTTACCAGGAGGGCTGCAGGGTCAGTCAGAGCAGGGAGGCAGGCAGGAATCAGGAGGATCCATCCATCCAGAGTGTCTCAGGTGGTCAGGTGCTGGCTGGCTGTGGTGTGACGGGAAAATACAGTAACCTCATTTGAGGGCGGATGGGCTGGGCAGAGGCACTAGCTGGGTAGTAGTCTAACTCGTCTCAGGGTCAGGGTCGGATCTTCTCACTCGCCGCTCAGAAATTTCCATAATTGCACATGCTCAGCTCTGACCGGAGCCGATGGCCGCCGTTTTTACTGGCACTTTTCGGCTGCTACGGACTTTTATGGACACCCAAAAAACTACCCTGTTTTTACTGGTTGTCCGTAAATTTACGGACGGTTGGCAACACTGCCCAGAAGGATTTCCAGCTTTAGGACCGGAGCCCTTTTTGCGATTCGGCACTGCGTCGCTTTAACTGACAATTGCGCGGTCGTGCGGCGTTGTACCCAAACGAAATTTGCGTCCTTTTTTTCCCACAAATAAAGCTTTCTTTTGGTGGTATTTGATCACCGCTGCGTCATTTCTGATCGCCGCTATAAACAAAAGAAGAGCGACAATTTTGCAAAAAAAACCCAAATTTCTTACTTTTTTCTAAAATACAAATCCAAAAAAATATATATAAAAAAACATTTTTTTTCATCGGTTTTGGCCGATTTATATTCTTCCTCATATTTGTGATAAAAAAAATCACAATCGGCGTTTAGTGATTGGTTTGCGCAAAAGTGGTTGCGCAAAAGTGGTCGCGTTTACGGATGATGAGAATTCATTTTTGGGGTTTTCATTTATTTATTTTTTTTTACTAGTAATGGCGGCGATCTGCGATTTTTAGCGGTACTGCGATATTTCAGTGGACATGTCGGACCATTTTGACACTTTTTTGGAACCATTGGCATTTAAACAGCGATCAGTGCTATAAAAATGCACTGATTACTGTGTAAATGCCATTGGCAGTGAAGGGGTTAACCTGCAGGGGGCGCTCTAAGGGTTAACTGTATTCCCTGGGCGTGTTCTTACTGTATGGGGACTGTACTAGCTGGGGAAGGGACGTGGTCACAGCCTTCATGTACAGGAAGGCTGTGATCACTGCCCTTCCCCCTTCACAGATCGGAGGTCCGTGTTTACTTACAAGGACCTCCGTTCTTACGCTCCGGGGGGGGGCACCGCGGGTGGCCGGCGGAGATCGACTCCGCCGCACCCGCTCCCTGGCCCTCCCCGAACACAGTGAGCGCGCGGGCACGCCAGCGGCGGCGCGCGCTCACTAGGCTCGATCCCGCGGCCGCCGTCATATGACGGCGATTTGCGCAGGAGAGCCAGCTTGTCGCCGTCAATTGCCGATCGACGGTCGGCAAGCGGTTAAGGTCCGAGCCTCTTTTTGAGAGTTAAAATCAGTTTTTTTTTGCTATAAAATTACTTAGAACCCCCATACATTATATATAGTTTTTTAGAAGACCTAAAGAATAAAATGGTGGTCGTTGCAATACTTTGTCACACCTTATTTGCGCGGCGGTCTTACAAGCGCATTTTTTTAAAAAAAATAAGACAACAGTAAAGTTAGCCCAATTTTTTTCCATATTGTGAAAGATAATTCTACGCCGAGTAAATTGATACCCAACATGTCATGCTTCAAAATTGTGCCCACTCATGGAATGGCGACAAACTTTGGCACTTAAAAATCTCTATCGGCGACGTTTAAAAATTCCTTTTTTTTTTGAGTTGCGGAGGAGTTCTAGTGCTATAATTATTGCTCTCGCTCTAACGATCGCGGCGATACCTCACATGTGTGGTTTGAACACCGTTTTCATATGCGGGCGGGACTTATGTATGCGTTCGCTTCTTCGAGATGGGGCGCATTACATTTTTTTTCTTCTTTTTTTTTTTTTTTACACTGTCCTTTTAAAAAACAACATTTTTGATCACTTTTATTCCTATTACAAGAAATGTAAACATTCCCTGTAATAGAAAAAAGCATGCCAGGACCTCTTAAATATGAGATCTGGGGGTCAAAAAGACCTCAGATCTCATATTTACACTTAAACGCAATAAATAAAAAAAAATTAAAAAATGACATTGGAAAAAATGCCCCCTTTTAGGGCTCATTTACACTTGCTTTGGCTTCAACTAATTCATTTTTTTTTTTTACTAGTAATGGCGGCGATCTGCGATTTTTATCGGGACTGTGATATTGGGGCGGACATGTCGGACATTTTTCACACTTTTTTGGGACCAATGACATTTATACAGCGATCAGAAATTTAAATATCCACTGATTACTGTGTAAATGTCATTGGCAGTGAAGGGGTTAACCCGCAGGGGGCGATCAAGGGGTCAACTGTGTTCCCTAGGCGTGTTCCAACTTTGAGGGGGCTGGGCTGCCAGGGGCATAAGAGATCTAACTGATCCCAGTGACAGGGATCAGTAGATCTCTTACATGCCGCCTGACAGAGAGGGGAACCGCCGTGTTTACATTGGCGGTTCCCAGTTTTTCTTCTGTGCCAATGGATTGCAGCTCGCTGGCGGACATCAAGTCCACCTGACCTGAGGCCATACTGCTGGAGAGCGCGGCGGGCATGAGAGCGCGCCGGCGCTCCCGCCTGCCAGCTGCGCACGTGCGAGCCACCATTTATAGACGGCGTTTCGCGCTATCCAGCCACACTGCACTGCAGATCACATGCGATGTCTGAGTGATGCGATTTCAGCCATACAGATAGTATAGCTGAATTTGCATCGCATTCAGACCAAACTCACATAGAACCCTTTTTTTGGTCTGCACCAGAATCGGATCGCATGGGTATTCACAGTTCGCAGTGCGATATGCGAGCTGAAATGGGGGTGTCATTAACAATGTATTGACACTCCCATCAGTTTGCATATGGCAGTGTGAACTGCCACGCATGACAGGTGCAATGCGGGAAGCTGCAGTGGATTCGCAGGGTTCCCGCATTGCTCAAGTGTGAACCTGCAATCATGCTGGGTTCACAGATATGCAAATTGGATGCATTTTTAACTTCATCCAATTTGCATAACATGTGAATGTAAATGGCTTTCAATGGAGCCAATTGTCCACACATGTCTGGGGCGTAGGGTTGCTACTTTTTCTTCAAGCCAAACCCAAACACTTTAGCGGCGCACAGCAAAGAAAGAAAAATCTTAACAGAAGCTATAGGATTGTAACAGGGGACACCTTTGGACGCTCAAAAGAGGATAGTAATGTGGCATGCATAGTGCCCTTTCACCCTCTTGTCAGGCCCTGTTCTGAGCCACATTTCTGAATATTATGTCCGGGTTTTAGGCAGATTGAAACCGCAAGCGGTTACCGCATTCCATCGCGGAGGGTAAAACCGCACTCTTTGCGGCCCATCAACTGTGCCCCCTCAACCAACACCTTTCTAAGGCATCACTGGTGCAATACTTATGTGAACATTTTTAATGCCAATGCTTTTATGTGATTATTCTGACAATTTTTCATTTTCTTTTGTTGTTTTGATTTATTGACTTTTTTGTTGTAATAAACTATTGTTTTTATACAAAACAGTGGTTGCTCAACCCATTTAAAGTCCCTTTCTGTGGGGGAATTTCTCTGTATAGTAACATATGATGGGATGAGGTTGCAACCATCAATTATCCTATAGACTGTATGGTATACTAACTATTTTGAAATACTGGTATTGCTAACATACGGGTCTTCTGGCCGGCATCCAGAAGTGGTGGCAGAGAAAGGGTTAATTGTTTGAATTAGCCCGGTAACAATCACTCTCAGGTGGCTGGCATTTAGACGGTGGTCCCGCAAACTGGGAAATCTTTGTGCTGAAAGCAGCTGAGAGTGGCATTGTTACGTTCGTGACAAGTGCGGTATTAGATCAGGGGGGTCCTCAGTCGCCGGTCGGTGAGGAGGGCAGCGATCTGATACCCGTGTTCGTCACATATTGGTTGGCAGCGGTGGGATAGTTTCGCCTTAAGAGCATTCAGTGCATTGTTAGGAATTAGCTCTGCACTGAAGGATTGTAACCTTTTTGGAAACAGTCCTTAGAGACATACAGCAACAACTCCTTTCTATCTCTGCTTTCTGTTCTATCTTTTCTGCTTGCAAAATGTCTGGGCCATCAGTGTATAAGAAGATGAACAAAGATGACCTGACTGCTGAGTGTACTACAAGAGGCCTTGACGTCAGTAACAAAACTTCACGTTAGTGAACATTTACGCACCTAATACTCACCAGTAGAGTTGAGCGAACTTCTGGAAGTCCGGGTTCTGCTGGTTCGGGCGAACTTCGGGACAAAGTCCGGGTTCGGGTCCGGACAGAACCCGAACTTTGTCCCGGACCCCGAACCCCATTGAAATCAATGGGGACCCGAACTTTTAGGCACAAAACTAGCTGTAAAAAAGTCCTGGAAAGTCCTAGAGGTCTGCAAAAGGAAGGAAATGGGGGTAAGGGTGGGACAAGTGCCCTACAAAGAAATGGGGAAAGGGAAATAACTAAAAAAAGACATGATAAAGGTCCTACAGGAGTATGATATCCGAGCAGACCTGAACTCAGGGGATCTTGAAGCTGAAGGGGTTCCCGATACTCCAGCGCCAAGTGGTTCAGACTCAACAACCTCGCAGGATGAGCAAAGAGGGACTGAAACAGGAAAACTACTGATTGTCCCTTCTGGACCGCAGCAGGAGCAGGCTAGCCCCAGATTGCCTGTAAACAGCAGAGACTCTCAAATGCAGGAAACACTCCAGTGCATCAGTGAAATGGATCCTGGGATGTACCTGCAGTTTCTGGAACGCCAGGCTGCAGCTGAGAGAGAGGAACGCCAGGCTGAGAGAGAGGCTGCGCAGAAGGAGGCTGATTGCAGGCACCAATTGGAGATGTTGAGACTCCAACAGCAGCACCAACAGGGTCAGAACCTCGGATCCCTAGAGCACAGGGACACCTCTCTGCCTGCAAGCCCAGCCCCTAAATTTCCAGTCATGGAAAAGGACAGTGACATTGACGTGTATCTACTGTCGTTTGGAAAAACTTGCCGTCAGTACCATTTGCCCTGAGCACAATGGGTTCGGTACCTGACACCAGGGCTACGAGGCAAGGCCCTGGAAGCGTATGTGGACCTGCCAAAGAAGCAGGACGAAGATTACGAAGCCATAAAGGCAGCAATCATTCAGAAGTATCGATTAACCCCTGAAGTATACCGAAAATGGTTTAGGTCCCTGCAAAAAGGGCCTGGGGACTCATATGGATGTGGTAAGCCGTTTACGTATCACATTCCAACAGTGGACTAGGGGCCTGAAAGCCACTTCTTTTGAGGCCCTGGAAGATCTCATGATTGAAGATCAGCTCCTGCACATCTGTACTCCAGATGTCAGACAGTTTGTGAAGAGCGGAAGCCCGGTTCTGCTAAAGCCGCAGCAGACCTGGCCGATACCTTCGTCAGTAATCAGGTATCGAACCATCGCAAAGCTCCACCGAATGGCTGGAAAGGGGGAAAATCGCACATGGCAACCCCTCCTCTGCAAGCCAACCGAGCCTCTCAGCGGTCTGAAACTGCAGTCCCTGGTGTCAAACCCTCCGTGACTGAAAACCACAGGTGATACACCTGTGGCAAGCCTGGCCATCTGCGAACACAGTGCCTGGAGCATAAGAAGACAACATCATCTGGCCACCCGGCCAGTAACCCTTCCGGCGTGCTGTTCGTCAGTGGGAGACCTCAAGGACCCAATGCCAACTTGCAGCCAGTCATCGTGGGTCACCGGACTGTAATGGGTCTCCGGGACACCAGAGCTGAAGTCACCTTGATCAGACCGGAGGTGGTAGAAGAAACGGACATCATCCCTGAGAAGTTCCTCACCCTCACTGGAGTTGGGGGAACCCGCTCCCGCATACCCCGGGGCCTATGTATACATTGATTGGGGTGCTGGGAGTGGAATGAGAGACGTGGGAGTTTCTGAGGAGATTCCCACTGCTGTGTTGCTGGGTGCTGACTTGGAGACCCTTGTCTCCTACTATGCCCCTGCTGAGGACACCCCCTCGGAAACCTCTGGACTCCCTAAGGTACTGTGTGCAGATGTGGGTATGATATCTGGGCAACCTGGGGAGGGGGAGGGGGAGGGGGAAGTGGAAATGCAATGTTCTCCTTCTTCGGAGAAAGGAGAAGAGACACAGTTGAATGTAAATTATGTATGTGCCAATGATGTCATACGTATACCTGTTGAATGTAATGTTGATAATGATGACAATGTATTACCCATACTGGTGGTCACTCGCAGTGCTGCAAGGGCTGCAGAGGTACAGGCTAGGGTTGCCGAACAGCAGGAGGAGGTCTCTGGGCCCTCTCTGTGTTCTGACCCAGTGGGCTCTACCTCTGTTGGGCCTCAGCAGCTGTCCTCGTTTGCCACAGGACTGCTGGCTGGGACTTGTGGTTCAGCCTTTAAAGCAGCACTGCAGACAGACCAAACGCTGGCACAGCTCAGGAGTTTGGCTGACAGCCCCCTGCAGTGAATGACAAACAAAAGATTTACTGCGACAAAGGAAAGCTGTACAGGGAGAGTTTGTCTGCAAGGGAAAACAAAGCTAAATTCGGAAGCAGGCAGCTGGTGGTCCCAAGCCAATTCAGGGGACAGCTCTTAAAAGTGGCCCACGAGATCCCCCTAGCAGGTCACTTGGGGATCACTAAGATCCGGGGCGATTAATACATAACTTTTATTGGCCCACCATGCTGACAGACATAGCTGACTACTGTCGGTCCTGTGATACCTGCCAGCGAGTTGGCAAGGTAGGAGATGTACACAGAGTTCCGTTAAAACCTTTGCCTGTGATTGATGAACCTTTTAAGAGGGTGGCAGTGGATATTGTTGGACCTCTAGCTATCCCCAGCAGTTCAGGCAAACGTTTTATCCTGACAGTTGACTATGCCACACGTTATCCAGAGGCGGTGGCTCTCTCCTCCCTCCATACAGACAAAGTTGCTGATGCTCTGCTGGGAATCTTCACAAGAAGTATTTTTTAAAAAATTTTTAATTTTTAAATTTTTTATTCCATTTTGTGTTTTTGTTCTGTCGCTGTCATTTTGTTGCACTGTGGAGCTTCTGTCACGAAAACAAATTCCTCGTATGTGTGAACATACCTGGCAATAAAAGTTCATTCATTCATTCATTCAAGAGTGGGATTCCCAGCTGAGCTCATTAGCGATCAAGGCCCTCAGTTTGTGTCTGACTTAATGCACACTTCTCTCAGAAAATACAGATGACGCATATCATGGCCAGTCCTTACCATCCACAAACGAATGGCTTGTGCGAGCGTTTCAATGGTACCCTGAAACAAATGCTGCGCATCTTTGTGGAGTCCCAGGGTAAGGACTGGGAAAGTTACCTGCCTCATCTGCTGTTTGCTTACAAAGAGGTTCCCCAGGAGTCCACAGGCTTTTCGCCATTTGAGATGTTGTAAGAGGACCCCTGGACCTAATCCGTGAGACCTGGGAGGGCAAGATTGCCTACCCAGAGGTCTCTGTTGTGGATTACGTCCTGAGATTCTGGGATAAAATTGGGACGTTGGTGGGGATTGTGCGGGAAAACATGACCCAGCCCAGACCAGGCAGAAACGTTGGTATAATCGCAATGCTAGGGAGCGGGCATGTTTCTATGCAAAAAACATTTTTAAAACAATGTTTTTTTTCCGGGAACAGTGATTTTAACCACTTGACCACTGGGCACTTAAACCCCCTTCCTAACCAGACCAATTTTCAGCTTTCAGTGCTCTCACATTTTGAATGACAATTACTCAGTCATACTTCACTGTACCCATATGAAATGTTTGTCCGTTTTTTCACACAAATAGAGCTTTCTTTTGGTGGTATTTAATCACCATTGGGGTGTTTATTTTTTTGAGCAATAAATGGAAAAGGACCGAAAATTTTGTAAAAAAATGCATTTTTCTTTTCTTCATACATTTTGGCCAAAATTTATACTGCTATATATCTTTGGTAAAAATAACCCAAATTAGTGGTTTATTTGGTCTTTGTGAAAGTTATAGAGTATACTTAAAGTGTTTGGATACACTATGTGTCTCCACCCCTTTCTGAATATTCCTAATATGTTCTTCAATCCTGGTATGCAATGCTCTTGAGGTACGTCCGATATATTGCAGACCACAACCGCACTCAAGAGCATATGCCACTCCACTCGTGTTGCATGTGATCAGATCTCGAATTGAATATTCAACACCTGTACTTTTGGCTACAAACCCCTTTCTCTTCTTTACATTAAACCTTGTCCTTCTGCAAGCTAGACAACTCCCACATGCATGAAAGCGTTAGGAAACCAAACCAATTCTTCTTCTTTATTATTGGGGGGATCAATCACCCCAGGAGCTAAGCGATTTCTTAAAGTTGGTGCCTTTCTATAAATAAAACTAGGCTGACTCGGTAAATGAGGCCCTAATATCTTATCTTTTCTAAGGATATTCCAATGCTTTTTTTATGATTCTTTCTATCTGTCTAAATTGTACGTTATAATCAAGAATGATTTTAAATTCTATATTGGTATTCCTTGACCTGGGTGTGTTGTTGCATAGTGCCTTTCGGTCCATCTGTGACACTCCCACCCTGGTTTTCTCTATATCTGAGGGGTTGTATGCTTTTTCAATAAACCTTTTGGCCAGGATATTTGATTTATTAAAATAATGTTTCACTTGCACAGTTTCTCCTTATCCTGTCAAACCGCCCTTTTGGTATATTCATCAACCACATCTAGTGGTGACAGCTGTCTAATGGCAGATAGGAGTTTCTGTCAATGGCTTTGATGGATTTCTATTTATTATTTGCACTAATTATTTAGGATCAATTGTATATTTGTTGCTTTTCTGAAATGCTGATGAATTGCATATATGTATGCATAAGTGTGCGCAGCCTATTGCATTAGGGTGTGCACCCCAAATTTATAAAAACGTAGACGGTGTCAGTAGAGCAGTGGAGTTGTCAGCAGGGCAGAGATTGGTGTCAGTAGGGCAGTGGATGTTGTCAGTAGTTTTTTATTTTTATTATTTTTACTTTTTTTTTTTAGGAGCCCCATTGGGGGCTTTGGTGAAATATCAGCAGGGAAATCTGTGCCACACAGGGTGATTAGGGTGTGCCCAGGCACACCCCCTACGCACGCCTATGTATGTATGAATTTGATTCAACTAATTGCACTATTTGCACAATTGATTGTTTCCAATACGTCTATGCGGACGTATTGCACATGGTTTGATTTATGAATTGCACTATTTGCACTTTAACACTGTTATACAGGGAGAGCAGAATTATTAGGCAAGTTGTATTTTTGAGGAATAATTCTATTATTGAAGAACAACCATGTTCTCAATGATTCCAAAAACTCATTAATATCAAAGCTGAATATTTTTGGAAGTAGTTTTTAGTTTGTTTTTAGTTGTAGCTATTTTAGGAGGATATCTGTGTGTGCAGGTGACTATTACTGTGCATAATTATTAGGCAACTTAACAAAAAACAAATATATACCCATTTCAATTATTTATTTTCAGCAGTGAAACCAATATAACATCTCAAAATTCACAAATATACATTTCTGACATTCAAAAACAAAACAAAAACAAATCAGTGACCAATATAGCCACCTTTCTTTGCAAGGACACTCAAAAGCCTGCCATCCATGGATTCTGTCAGTGTTTTGATCTGTTCACCATCAACATTGCGTGCAGCAGCAACCACAGCCTCCCAGACACTGTTCAGAGAGGTG
>BLSH010185965.1:1187632-1202123 GCA_018402905.1 Glandirana rugosa
TTTACCCTCCTGCAGATAACTGCCGGAGGGTCGTAAAGTCTAGGCGCGACATTGGCAGTTAGCCGATATCGCTCCTAGACTTCACCAATGTCCTTATTTTTTATTTTTTGCACAAACACGTTGCGATTTATAATAGAGTAACATTTCTCTGTTTCTTATAATTACACGTTTGGATCGTTATTGATTAAGATTACTTCACGAGTTATGAACACTCTGGTTGGGTTAGTGTTCCTAATATGTGACACACGTCTTAATAATCCGTTTACTCATAAAACTGGTGTAGTAGGAGAAATACGTACAACAGAATGAGGTTCGACATATCCGAGCTTTCGGATGATGGTTAATTCGTATAATCCACTACACGTAGAGTCATTACTCTTCCCCACACCAAATTACTGTAGTTGTGGGATATAGTCCACACGTATTGGTAGTAGGCTTTCGAGCCTATACAGCTTGGAGTAAGACAACATGCATAAAGAGGATGATGTGGTCAAAATACTCATTTGCCTAATAATTCTGCACACAGTGTATAATCCTTGTGATTGGGTTGGTCTCACAAGTATTGAGCACTTCATTAGAATTAGTTATTGCTAGGTTTGCACATTAATATTCTTTGTCTCTTTACAATGAGATAATATTTAGCGTTGCACAAACACGTTTTTTATTTTTTATTCCTGTAACCACTTCAGATCCTCGCTATAGCCGATTGACGGTTACAGCGCGGATCTGAAATGCTGGGAGGCCGTCAATAGACGTCCTCCCATTTTGCTGGCGCCAGGCGCACTCTTGCCGCAGGCGGCACGTGTGCGCCCCCGCATGCCGCATGGGCGTGCCTGCGGATCGGGCGGACTCGATGTCTGCCGGAGAGACCCGCAATCTCTTCACAGAGAGCCAGAACGGGGAACCGCTGATGTAAACATGGCGGTTCTCTGCTCTGTGAGGGGGGGGGGGGGGGTTATGACAGATCTACTGATCCCTGTGATCGGGATCAGTTAGATCTGTTATGTCCCTGTTAGCCCCGCCCCCACACAGTTAGAACACATACAGTGAACACATTTAACCTCTTCCCTGACAATGACATTTATACAGTAATCAGTGTCTATTTCTAGATTTGATCGCTGTATAAATGTCATGACATGTCCACTGCAATATCGCAGTCCCGATAAAAATCGCAGATCGCCACCATTACCAGTAAAAAAAATAATAAAAAATAAAAACGCCATAAACCAATGTCCATGGTTTGTAGGCGCTATAACTTTTGTGCAACCCAATCAAAATACGCTTATTGCAATTTTTTCTTTTACCAAAAATATGTAGAAGAATATGTATCGGTCTAAACTGATGAATACATTCGTTTTTTTATTTTGTATTTTTGGATATTTATTATAGCAAAAATTTCAAAATATTGTTCTTTTTTCAAAATCGTCGCTCTTTGTTTGTTTATAGCGCAAAAAATAAAAAAGAGGTGATCAAATACCACCAAAAGAAAGCTCTATTTGTGGGAAAAAAAGGACGCCAATTTTGTTTGGGTACAACGTCGCACGACCGCGCAATTGTCATTCAAAGAGTGACAGCGCTGAAAACTGAAAATTGGTCCGGGCAGGAGGGGAGTTTAAGTGTCCAGTAAGCAAGTGGTTAAATAATGTGCTTGGGGGGGTCCCTTAGTCTGCCTGTAAAAGGGCGCACCTCTGTGATGTTTAGAACAGTGCCACTGCAAAATTACATTTGTGAAGGCAATATACAGAAAAATCACGGATTCGGGTCTGGTGTGGATTTTAAGGGGAGCTCCACGTGAAAAAAAAAATTGATATGGGGTTCCCCCTAAAATCCAAACCAGACCCTTATCCAAGCATGCAACCTGGCTGGCCAGGATAGGAGGGGGGTGAGCGAGCGCCCCCTCCTGAACCGTACTAGGCTACATGCCCTCAACATGGGGAGCTCTGCGTCCCCCCACCCCAAAGCACCTTGTCCCCATGTTGATGGGGACAAGAGCCTCTTCCCCACAACCCTGGGCTGTGGTTGTGGGGGTCTGCAGGTGAGGGGCTTATCACAATCTGGAAGCCCCCTTTAATAAGGGGGCCCCAGATCCCGACCCCCCCACGTGAATTAGTATCGGGTACATCGTACCCCCACTAAATCACCAAAAAGTGTCAAAAAAGAAAAAACCACATGAGACAATTAGGGACAAGTCCCTTAAAAAATAAAAATAAGTGTCCCCGTTGTAATTCATCGTCAATCACAGTGCGTGGCGGACCCGAAAAAAAAAAAAGCCGCAACAGCTCCTCCTCCATGGGAGGGCTCCCGCCGACTGAGCTCGGCTTTTTGTGAGTTTATTTATATGACAGGGAGGGGCCATTCGGTGGTGTACGCGCGTGACCCGCCCCCTCTGACATCACATGATGTCATAAGGGGCGGGGTTACGTGCTTACGTCGCCGGGTGGCAGCGTAAATAAACCGCCAGAGCAAAAAGCATGCAGACAGCGGGAGCCCTCCCAACGGGGAGGAGCTGTGCGCAACATCTGCGCGCAATGCATTATGGGGCACTCTGCAGCGGCGAAGTCGCTACCAACGCCCCATAATGTTCTAGATTCAACGAACGGGCAAATGCCCAACGTTCGAGTCGAACTGGGGGCCATCCCTAATGCTGAACTCTGCCTGTATCCTGACCTTTCTCTGACTGTTGTCCATACCTACATCTGTCTGTTACTGACCTGGCTTATTTGACCATGCATGCAGTTATCCATCTGTCCTGCCCTGCATGCTACCTGGTCGCTGCTGGTCCTTCACCTGCTGTGTGCTGCCAGATTTTCCTGCATCTACAACCAGCCAGCTACCCACCAAGTAACGGCTGCCTGCTGTCTGCCCAGTCCAGGGTCTGCTGTTCCTGCTGCCATCTGCTGTTCTGGCCACCGGACTCATCTCTGGCGAAGCATCTGTTACTCACGGCTACAGTCAGCTGGACAACTTACAGGCACTCATACCTCCCCACTCTCTTTGGCCACTGTCTCAACATCAGTGGTCCCTGAGCCGAGGCTGTAAGAGATGCCTCCCTCTACATGTCAGGCTGTGCTATTAGTTACAATTTAGACTTTGTTGAGTGTCTGTTGAGTACTGTATTTTCTGTAAGATACTTACCAGTGAGAGAATATGACATATGAGTTTGTATGGTTTAATAATTTATTGTGATTAATAAAATATATGTATTTTAATCTTCTTAATTGTGTTTTTGATGCCTATTTTTGTATGGTGCCTTCAAAGTCCCTTTCTATGAAATGATTTTGTTGGTTACACACTTGTTGCATGTGTATACTGTATATGGATGTGGCACTGTATGTTTACCCCCATGATATAGTCACTTGTTCTGTATTTGTTAGATGCAAGAACCCAAGTGGGAGTTCCGACAGGCAGTCATATCGAAAGCAGCGGGAGACTGCCAGCTCCTGGAGTTAATCGTGGCCACTCGCCTGTAATTTCTCATACAGCGATCACATGCAAATGATCGGCCCTGGGCGAAAAGCAGTCTGCATCCAGGGCCGATCACTCACATGTGATCACTGCATGAAAAATTACTTGAGAGTGGCCGCAATTAGCTGCAAGAGCCAGCAGCTTCCCATTGCTTTCGATGGGGCTGTCTCCTGCAGCTAAACATGAGAAGCCCTGCAGAGGTTCTCTCATCTAATTGAAGTGTGGGTGCACTCACATGTGTGAATGTAGCCTTAACCTCACACAGGGGTTGATTTACTAAAGGCAAAAAGACTGTGCACTTTGCACAGCGCAGTTGCTTCAGAACTTAGTAAATGAG
Organism: Glandirana rugosa; assembly: GCA_018402905.1. Classification (NCBI taxonomy): domain Eukaryota; kingdom Metazoa; phylum Chordata; class Amphibia; order Anura; family Ranidae; genus Glandirana; species Glandirana rugosa. Next base: position 1,191,435 of record BLSH010185965.1, read on the forward strand.
GTAAAACTTCCCTTTGCAAAGAATACCGAATCACATACAAAAAAAAAAAGCAGCATTTTTGCTTGCACATGATTGGATGATTGAAGTCAGCAGAGCTTCACCTTCATTTACTAAGCTCTAGAGAAAGTGAATGGGGAGTGGTATGATATGTCCCGTTAGCAGACCATAACCAATTCAGAAGCATGGACTATTTTGGCACCCAGGGATCACACAATACGTATAAATATATCAATTTATTTGGAAACAACATATACAGACAAAAAATAAATGTACCGTGACACATGTATTATAAAGACAATAGTTTACAGCCCCTACAAGAAAATTTGAGGCACTGTCTGTGGCTCTGTAGTGTGTTCAGTGGCCTTTGTAGTGTGACTCTTGACTGGTTCTTGTGCTCTCGACCGGTTCGCTGAGAATTCCGCTTCTTCAGGAGAATGAGGTATAGAACGTCTAGAGAATTTGAGTACAATATATGTAACACAGAAATACAATCCGAAAATACAATCAAAGTAATATATTCAAGGATATTCAAGGATAAGGAAAAAACTGGGATATGGTAAGTATTGGTAGAAAATGGTTGCTTACCCGAGAGAAGCCACACTCAGGTCCGTGAGCCATGAGGCACGCCCATAGGGCTATGCCCTATGGCTATCCTGAATTGGAGCCTGAGACATCACGATGCTCACCCACTCACTTTGCAACAGGGATACGGAGATCTCCCGGCTGTCTGTTGCACAGCGGTCGGCAAACTAATGCTCGTCTGACTTCTCCCAAGTGTAAGTAACAGTGGCACTTGGGTGCTTTATCAGCTACATATACAGTGCCTTGCGAAAGTATTCGGCCCCCTTTGAACTTTGCGACCTTTTGCCACATTTCAGGCTTCTAACATAAAGATATAAAACTGTATTTTTTTGTGAAGAATCAACAAGTGGGACACAATCATGAAATGGAATAACAAAAAAAAAAACTGAAAAATTGGGCGTGAAAAATTATTCAGCCCCCTTAAGTTAATAATACTTTGTAGCGCCACCTTTTGCTGCGATTACAGCTGTAAGTTGCTTGGGGAAGTCTCTATCAGTTTTGCACATCGAGAGACTGAAATTTTTGCCCATTCCTCCTTGCAAAACAGCTCAAGCTCAGTGAGGTTGGCTGGAGAGCGTTTGTGAACAGCAGTTTTCAGTTCTTTCCACAGATTCTCGATTGGATTCAGGTCTGGACTTTGACTTGGCCATTCTAACACCTGGATATGTTTATTTGTGAACCATTCCATTGTAGATTTTGCTTTATGTTTTGGATCATTGTCTTGTTGGAAGACAAATCTCCGTCCCAGTCTCAGGTCTTTTGCAGACTCCATCAGGTTTCCTTCCAGAATGGTCCTGTATTTGGCTCCATCCATCTTCCCATCAATTTTAACCATCTTCCCTGTCCCTGCTGAAGAAAAGCAGGCCCAAACCATGATGCTGCCACCACCATGTTTGACAGTGGGGATGATGTGTTCAGGGTGATGAGCTGTGTTGCTTTTACTCCAAACATAACGTTTTGTATTGTTGCCAAAAAGTTTGATTTTGGTTTCATCTGACCAGAGCACCTTCTTCCACATGTTTGGTGTGTCTCCCAGGTGGCTTGTGGCAAACTTTAAACAACACTTTTTATGGATATCTTTAAGAAATGGCTTTCTTCTTGCCACTCTTCCATAAAGGCCAGATTTGTGCAGTATACGACTGATTGTTGTCCTATGGACAGAGTCTCCCACCTCAGCTGTAGATCTCTGCAGTTCATCCAGAGTGATCATGGGCCTCTTGGCTGCATCTCTGATCAGTCTTCTCCTTGTATGAGCTGAAAGTTTAGAGGGACGGCCAGGTCTTGGTAGCTTTGCAGTGGTCTGATACTCCTTCCATTTCAATATTATCGCTTGCACAGTGCTCCTTGGGATGTTTAGGGCTTGGGAAATCTTTTTGTATCCAAATCCGGCTTTAAACTTCTCCACAACAGTATCTCGGACCTGCCTGGTGTGTTCCTTGTTCTTCATGATGCTCTCTGCGCTTTAAACGGACCTCTGAGACTATCACAGTGCAGGTGCATTTATACGGAGGCTTGATTACACACAGGTGGATTCTATCATTAGTCATTGAGGTCAACATTGGATCATTCAGAGATCCTCACTGAACTTCTGGAGAGAGTTTGCTGCACTGAAATTAAAGGGGCTGAATAATTTTGCACGCCCGTGTTTTTTCTCTCCACATGGTCGCGGATCGCGATAAGGAGCAGCTGCACTCATTGACATTTCGGCTGGCTTTTCTCCTGCTATAGGAGATCAACACTGCAGTTTAACCACGGATCACCAGCAGACCCACAGTGGCAACAGGTGGTCTCTTTTACATCCTATACATTAGTTGATTTTTATGCTCACTTCACATCACCCCAGGCAGCGCCATTTGTCTTCTTTACTATATCATGATTATCCTGAATTGGTACTGGTCTGCTAATGGGACATTCCATACCGCTCCCCATTCACTTAATCATTTAGGATGATGGCACCCCAGAATCCTATTTAATTCTACTTTTAAGACTCTGATCTTGCAGAGTGCAACTGCACTTTGCAAAGTGCACAGTCAATTTGCCTTTAGTAAATCAACCCCACGGTGTTTAGAGGGGATTGTATGCATGCTGTGGTCATGGTGCTTTGCTTCACAGCTACAATGAAAATTATACCCTACACTGTCAAATGAATGGGGCTGCCCTACAACCACCTGGTAACTATGTGCAATGCACATGGGTGCATGATAGTACTGCAGGCTTCTGGACTAAAACAGGTAGCGTGGAGTATTTTAGGTATTTATGTAGCTGCAGGGGTGGCAATGGGGAGGAGGAAAGTTGGGAGAGTGAAAAAAAAAAAAAGGGTAGCTCTCCGCAGCCCAATTCTTATGAGTAAACAGGGACCAGGATGTTGAGGCATATACAACCTAATTGTTCCAGGAATATGCATGTTTCCATCATGAGACATCATGAGTAACAGAATGGTAGCCAAGGATTGTCTTTTCAGGAAAGATATTTGATAAGAAATTGATAATTCTCACCAAATCCCCAACTCCATGTGCAGAAATACATCCCCAAACCTGCAAAGAATCTTCATGATGCTTCACGGTTGCCTGTATTGACCCTGGTACCGCTCTCCAGGCCTTCAGTGTATAGCAAAATTTAGGATGGTTTCTGTTGAATCATCTGGTCGCCCTCCATTTTGTAACAGTGTCAGCCACCTTAGAAATGTGTCATCCAGAAGAAAAAAGTACTGCTGTGTCGTCATCTTATGGCTTATGGACTATTGAAAGGAACATTGACCAGACATCAACATCCTACCTTTGGATATCAGGAGCCTACAGAAGCAGTCAACACCATGTCAGCCTTTATCTTGGAGGACCCATCTGATGTACGTGCACTTATGAAGATTGGACAGAAATTAAGCTATTCAATGTTAATCTATGATATTTAATCTTGCTTTTTATCTTGATTGTAAATTATATATAACTCTATATGATCTCAGGGGGAGTGTAGCAGTCTCTGACTTGCAAGATGACCTCCCACACATGACTATAGTGTGTGTCTAATAAACACTTATCTAAATTTGGACCTGCTCACAGACTGTTGCTGTTTGTCTCATAAAAATCCCTGTTTACCAGGAAAATTGTACTCATGATTTCAGAGCATCTGCTGCCGTTCCACATCAGAGGTATGGTTTTCTAGCCACAGGTCTTCCATGAAGACCACTTCTGATCATAATTCTCCAGACTGTAAATGAGTGTACCTGGGTCCCACTGGCTTCTGGTAATTCTGATTGCGACACTGGACATCTTCCAATTGAGAAAGGAAGTGAGCATAACAAGTCTTCCTTGAATATGTTTCCCTGGCCATTAATGCTGTGCCACTCCAGGCTGCGGTCAAGGGCCCCGTTGGCACTCAATATAGTAAGAATGCCAACGTAAGAAAAACTCATCCATTGAGCAATGAACATTGAAGCATAAGACTGCCGCTCACCATAGCCGATCCTGGTGCAGATGTGTACATGTGAACATTTCATTCAATGCTGCTCCTCAGGCCATGGCTGACAGAGGCTTTTACATGTACACATTCGCATTAGGATTAGCTATGGTGAGTGGTCGGACTTATGCTTCAATGTTTCCTTGGTCGAACACTGCCTTCAATGTTGCCAGTTTCTTTGTGCACTTGAGTACTTTTTGAAATACCTGTCTTCTGTGAAGTTTCTGCCTGAGAGAAATCTTGTTGCTGTAGTAAGAGCACCCCATGTCTCATTGCTGTGTTCAGTCTTGTCATTATGTAAGATTTTTTACATTGAACTTTTTTCAGCTACCTTAAATGTTGTTAGAGCATGGCTTCTCCTCACCCAGGTTCATGCCTTCTACATAGCTGATTCTGTTTAATGTAATGATTATATTTTTACCGACATGTTATCTTTTTTTTGTTTACAAAAGATATTTTATTTAGAAGGTTAAGAGAACATACAGACTTTAGATACAGAATAGCATATGTTTACAGTACAAGGTACAGAGTAGACATTAAATTGTTACCTAGTGAGAGAAGAAAAATATAAAAAAAAAATTATATTATGTGAAATTCAGATTGGAATCTTGAGAGTAAATGTAGCTGTAAATATATTTGTACGTTGTTCGACTGCTTAAGAGTTGACCCAATAATTACATTTTTTATAAAAGTTATTTAAGTTGTGATTGAGGTGAAGTGTATATGTTCGGTTTTTTTAATGAGCTCCATTCTAGACAAAACCTGTGACCATGGTAGGGATGTAGATCTCCAGTTAAAAGCAATCATCCATTGAATTGCACTGCATAATGAGTAAATTAATTTATTGCATGGTGGTGGGATATCGGGTATGGTACAGTACAAAAGACATATCTGTGGTGTTAATGTAATATCTTTGCCTGCTATCTTAGATGCCAGAGTAGTGGCTTGTTGCCAGGTGTATTGAAGATGGCTACAACTCCAAAAAGTGTGGAGCATTGTTCCCGGTTCTGTGCATCCTCTGAAGCAGTTTGGGGGATGACGTTGGGTAGAGGAAATGTACTTTGGAAGGGGTCATATACCATCTGATGAATAGCTTCAATGGGGTTTCTCTAATGGAAACCGAGCAGCTGCCCTTTCTAAGATTATCTATCATAATTTGCCATTCATTGGTAGTAAAGGAGCAATTTAGCTCGGCCTCCCAGTGGGTCACGGGTTTGGTTTTGTCTGATTGTGAGTTGTTGTTGATAAATCTGTAAAAGGATGAGATTAGATCCTTGCCACTAGGTGATGTGATGCATTTCTGTTCAAATAAAGTGAAAGGGGTGTGGAGGGTCGTGCTGTAATATTTTGAAAAAAAATCTTTGATTAGCCTATAATTTCCGTGTTCAGTTGCTGGGAGTTTGTATACAGATTGAAGTTGCTCGAATGAGATAAAATTATTGTTTATTGTGAGAGAGTGAAGATTGGTTAAGTTATGTTTGAGCCATGGTATCAGGGTGTCTCTATTTTGATTTGCGAGGGTAAATCTGCAGTCTTCTATGAAGGAGGCCAATGGTGGAACTAGCGAGACCAGACCCAGTAGGTCTCTGTAACGTAACCATAATTGAGTTGAGCTACTATATTGTTACGTGAGCGGAATGTTCTTGTGTTAAAGTTTTTAGGCCATAAAATCCCTTGAAGGTAATATGGGAATATGGAGGAAGCCTCAAAGGAGATCCATGGAACATATTCTTCTTTAGTAAACCATTGTGTGAGGTGAGCAAGTCTAACAGCTAGAAAATATTCACATATGTTAGGCAGGCCCAGACCACCAGTACTTTGTGATCTGTAGAGTAAATTATTGCTACAACAGGATTTCTTTCCTGCCCATATAAATTTATTGATGTCTTTTTGTAGAGAGACTAATTTGTTTTTGGGGATGTTGATTGGTAATGATCTGTAATAGAAAAGTAATTTTGTCAGAATATTCATTTTGATGGCGCATAGTCTGCCTGAGAATGAGATCTGATATGTAGTCCATAACTTAAGCAAGGTTTTGATTTGGGTGAAGAGTGGAGGGTAATTAGCCTGATACAATGCTGTGTAGTTATTCGTGATGTTAACTCCCAGGTATCTAAATGAGTGGGAGCACCATTTAAAAGGAAAATTTGACTGCATAGATGCTGTAATATTCGCTGAAAGATTTATAGGCAAAGCTGAGCATTTAGATAGATTTATTTCTAAGTCTGAGAGATTATGAAATATTTTGAGTACTTTTATAAGATTTGGTATGGAAATTAGGGGTTCGGATTAAAAATACTAGTGCATCATCTGCATATAGACTTATGTTGTATTCTTTTAGGCCTTTTGTATATCCTTTGATGTTTATATTGTTCCTAATTTCAAATGCTAAGGGTTTGATAGCTAACACGAACAATAATGGGGAGAGGGGGCATCCTTGTCTTGTACCTCTATATAGGGGGAAAAATTCTGAGTTATTACCCGGTATTTTTATTCTAGCCTGAGCGTGGTGATAAAGGGTTTTGAAGCCATGTATACATTTTTCCGATATGCCGAATTTCATTAAGATATTTTCTAAGTATGACCAGCTCACACTGTCAAAGGCTTTATGGATTTCTAAGCTGAGTAGACATAATGGACGGGATAGTAAGTTAGCGTCTTGTATAATGTTGGTTACCAGTCTAATATTATCAGTTAATTGTCTTCCTGGAATAAAGCCTGACTGGTCAGGGTGTACTAAGGGTGTGATTACATAGGACAACCTATTTGCTAATAATCTACCGAATAGTTTTAAATCATTATTAAGTACTGAAATAGGGCGAAAATTTTGAGGGAGGGTGTGATCCTTATAGGGTTTTGGTATGAGTGACATATTGGCCAGAAGCATTTCCCTGGGAAATTGGTTGCCCTGTAAAATATAGTTGAATAGTTTGGATAGGCGAGGTGTGAGTAAAGCAGAGAATTTTTTATAATATAGTGATGAGAAACCATCCCGTCCGGGAGCTGTAGATGTTTTGAGCGATTTTATGATATTAGTGATCTCTACTTCTGTGCACGGATCGTTAAGTGAATCCACTTGATGTGGTGAATGTTTAGGTAGTTGAATGTTATCCAGCCAATCTAATGATGAAGGGTTAGGAGAGGGGTGTGTCTTAGAGAGAAGATTCTTATAGAAGTTTGAGAATATTTCTAATAGTTCTGAGGGATGAGTGACCATGTTTCCTAAGTTATTTCTAAGTTTATATATATGAGGGGGATTGATGGATTGATTTCGTTTTTTTGCAAACATGGAGGAAGTGGAGTTGCCATGTAGTAAGAATTTGGCCTTAGTAAACCTAAGGTTTTTTTTTTCTGTGTCTGAGGATAATATAAGATCTAATTCTTTCCTTTTGGTATTTGTTGTGTTATTTCTTGCGAAGGGTTGTGGCCCAATGTGTGGTAAAGTTGCCTGAGATCATTTGTTAAGGTGGTGATGTCAGAGAGTCTGGTTCTTTTTTTTTCGGTTGCTTTTCTGATTAAATGACCTCTTATGATAGCTTTTTGGGTCATCCAGAGTGATGTAGGAGATATATTATCAATGTCATTTAGATTAAAGAATTCTTCCATGTGTGAGGATACCTGATTCACGGTAGATGGGTCTGATAGAAGCGAGTCATTAATGCGCCAGTTATACTGTGCGGGAGATAATCCTATATGTGAGGTGCTGAAGGAAGTTATCTGGTGATCGGACCAAGGGCATGGGTGTATCTTGGCATCGGATGAGTTGGCTAATAAAATAGGGGTACAAAATATATAGTCTAATCTAGCAAAGCAATCATGTGGATGGGAATAAAAGGTATATTCTTTAGTGCCCGTATTATGTGCCCACCAGGAGTCTATTAATTGAAGATCGTTTAATGAGTGGATCAGGGATTTTGAAAAAACTCTTGATGATTTAGCAATTTGGCTTCTGTCTAGAGCTGGATGGGATGCCAGATTGAAGTCTCCCCCTATAATCAAATGAGGAGAGTTGAATTTGTCTAGTATGTCAAAGAAATGTATGAAAAGGGTGGAGTGTGCTTCATTGGGGGCATATATTGAAGCTATTGTCACCTGTCTGTTGTTTATAATCCCCTTTAAAATTAGGAAACGACTATCTGCATCCCTATAGACATTCTGTATGTCAAAGACAATAGTGTTTTTTTATAAATATTGAGACCCCTCTTGATTTTCTTGAGTATGTGGTACAATAGAATTGACTATATATCTTATCAAAGTATTGCGGGTGATTGGCTGTTGAAAAGTGGGTCTCCTGAAGTAGTATGATGTCTGCACCTATTTGTTTATATTGGCTAAAGGCTTTTTTCCATTTGTGTGGAGAGTTAAATCCCTGTACGTTGTGGGATAGTACTTTAAGACCCATTAGTGATCAGTTTAAAGGTGGGATAGGTTATATTAATGATGACCAAATTATCCTTCAAAATGTTCATTATTGATTTAGGAAATTGATGAAGAGCTGGAGCTAACTTGTGTTTTATCTTAATAGGCTGTAAGACTACTTTTCTGTATGTTAACCCAAATTGTAAATCATATACAAAATCTGCATGTGCATTTTTCAATGTTTGTTCTATTAAAACAACACAGTAGAAACAAAGTTGTTTATATGAGTATAACCTTCTTTTGAAAATTGAGGAGATAATTTGCATAAAAGCAAGTAAGATTAAAACAAAAAATTTGGGGTCGGGGTTTCCAAATACACCCGACCTAGTAACCTTTTTGTATGGACTAACTTGTCCAATTCTTGCCATTGGAGCAGGGAACGCCGTAGTTAGCAATCCAGGCTTCCAGGGGCAAGGGGGGGACAAACCGACATTGGATGACCCGACCTAGAATCTTCAAAACAAAAAAATAAAAAAAACTTTTTTGTGTCTGCTTGTATAGTTAGTCAGTTTTCATTGAATAACATGGAAAATCAAAAGTCCCGAGCACCCTCCCGGGAAATATGAGTTCTGTTATAAGAGTGTTCCCTGTGAGAACCTTAGTGAACTGTAACCATAGAGAGAAAACAAATATTATTCAGAAAACATTGTGACAGTAATCATCCGTTCGGATCCCATGTCTTTCCGACAGGTCCCGAATATTTTACTCTACCCAAAACCCACAGGACAGTGAGCAAAACCATATTGGTAATAATAACCTAGGTATATAACATTATACCCCAAAAAAATTTTTTTTTTTTTTAATTCAACACCAACCATGCTTTTGTCCATAAGGTAAGAATTAGGATGGTTTGTTCTGACATATATGCAACTGCCAATGTGTAGAAAAGATGCTTTGATCTATTACTTATTTCAACGTGTCTCCATTCTAAATTTTGTCCAGTAGATGGCGGTGGTGGGCTACATTCAGTTATTTAGATGTGTTATTCACTTGCTGCCCAGCTATACGTTTCTCTTGTATATTATTTGTGCACAATGGCAGAATATTTATATTGTTTATAATCCAGATGGGTTCCAAACAATAAGAAAGGGTTGTGCCTCGAGTTTTATTGTGGTTGATTCCATTTACCAATTTGGTTGGGTGATGTCGATATCTAGAATTTATAAAAGATCTATAGAGGACGACATCTTTATGGTGAACAGTATAGGTTTGTATCTGATGGCGAGTATATTTTCAGTCCTTAGTGTATATATTCCATGAGGGACACATCCTACGTCACCCCGAGATTCTCTTACTGTCTATTGGGGTGTGGGGATTTTGATTAACTCTACATCTTTTGATCGTTTGGGGGCTTCGTTAGAGCAATCATATTGTCCCACAAATAATCCAAGATTCTTGGGTTGTCTGATTTATAAGTTTCACTTACTGGAAAGTGTATAGAAAATAGAGTTTATTATTTGTTATTGAAAAGGGGTTATGCCAGGTGGTCCATAAGACCTTGACGGTATCTCCTTTGTTCCCTGCGCGACGCAGGGGTCGTCCAAATAGGAGACGAGCAAGGGGTCGCCTGCAGTCGCAGGGCTGGTTCTGGCTCCAGCAATCCCAATTTAACCAGAAGCTCCTTCCCCTGTGTCAGGTTGTAGACTGTGTATGTAGATCCGTTGTGTGGCACTGTAAGCTTGATAGAGAAGCCCCATCTGTACTTAATTCTTGCAGACTGTAAAATTGAGGTGACCTCCTTCATGTTGCGTCTCCTCTCAAGGGTGGCTGGAGAGATGTCAGGGTATATTTGTATTTTGGTGCCATCTAACATTATGTTTGGGGTGTTTTTGGCCGCCCTTAAAATATCTTCTTTAATCACGTAATCTTTCAGGCATAATACTATGTCACGTGGGGGTTTTTCTGCAGGTGGTTTGGGGCGTAAAGCTCTGTGGATCCTGTCACAAGAAAATGCTGACTCAGTTTTTTCTGGTAGAAGGGAGTGGAACAACCTGTTTTCCGCGGGTGTCAACTCCGTTGTAGTTTCCAGGACCCTGCAGATACGCAAATTGTTTCTCCGATTTCTATTGTCCAGATCCTCTACTTGCATTTGGACGTAAGAGAAGTTTTCCGCCAAAGACTCATAGTCTTTCCTGAAGCCATTGTGAGCCAAGGAGAGCTCATCGTGTTTGGTTTCCAGCAAATCGGTGCGATTTCCCAGAGCCGCTATCCAGGGGCGTACCAAGTGGGGGGCGG
>BLSH010185965.1:1209094-1228354 GCA_018402905.1 Glandirana rugosa
GGGGGTGCCAGATATAGGATCCGCCCCGGGTGCCAAATGCTCTAGGTACGCCCCTGCCGCTATCTCCTGCGATAGGGCATTTGTGGATTTAGTAATTTCTTTTTGAATTTTGTTGGCGATCCGGTCATACATGGACATTAAGCTGGTCAGCCTTTGTGAATTGTGGTGTATTCTCACAATTTTTTTGAGGGGCCTTTTGTGTTGTGACTGTGCTGGGGCTGCCTGTGGAGGATGATGTCTTGGCACCATTGTGCTCCATTTTGTTCTTTAGTGCAGATCTGAGGAGATAGTTTGTAAGGTTGCCCTGAGAGTGGCGGTCTCGTTGATTTTTTCGTGTAGGCATACACCTTTGTTATCTCTGTGGTTAAGGGTGTTTGTATCAATCGTTCTGTGCTAAATAGTTGTGGGAATTGTGCTCCAGGCCTCCATGTCAAGTAAAGCTGTTAAAAAAGGCAGTCATCTGGCATCATGCCGTGTCCCCCGCACCGTGTCCCCATTAGCTGAGGCTATTTCAGTACATTTTATGGTGTTAATCAGGGGTGATGTGAGGTGTTGTAGATTTACACTGCCCTGTTAGAACAGACGGGTATTTCTGCAGGATAGGTGTACTAATATGGCCGTCAGGCCTAGTTCAGCAGCCAGCCAAGAACCATCATATTTAAGTCAGTCTCGGGGTATATCCTCCCAGAGTACTGGGGAGCCAGCAGGGGGGTTCTTAATATGATTAGTTACCCCTCAATGTATAACTCAGGCTGGAAATAATGGAGGTTTCACTAGGCCTCACCAGGCCGCCGCTTGAGCCCAAAAATAAAGGCTCAAATCCGGCTCAGAGTCTATCTAGGGGGCAATCCTTATTGGGGTGAAGGCCCAGGGGGTCGCTAGAGGTGCAGAGGTGGGCGGATGGTGTAAGGGGGCTCCAGGAACCGTGCCCTCGGGTCCGGAACAGGTAGGCCGCAAAAGCCGCGGCCTCAATTTTGCTGGCGCGGACTCCGACCGCCGATCCTCGAGATTTAAGGAGCGATGTGTAGCTGGGGAGAAGGGGAGTTGGGCTAGGGTGTCCAATTATCTCACCCAAGCCTCCTGTTTAAGGATTCCTTTAGATGCTGCTGGGCCGGAGCGGAGCTCTCCAGGATCACTTCAGCACACAATCACGTTGGATTTCTACTGACGACATGTTATCTTTATGATTATTAGCACCCTGTGCTCCTGGCTCCTCTGTTATCTGAAATGCTTATTCATCTACCCCCATCCCAGCAGCCTTCGTGGTGCATTGTCATACTTGGAGATAGATTCATGCTTACCTTGGGAGTGGACATGAACTTTCATGTGCACATACAGTATCTCACAAAAGTGAGTACACCCCTCACACTTTTGTAAACATTTTATTATATCTTTTCATGTGACAACACTGAAGAAATGACACTTTGCTACGATGTAAAGTAGTGAGTGTGCAGCTTATATAACAGTGTAAATTTGCTGTCCCCTCAAAATAACTCAACACACAGCCATTAATGTCTAAACCGCTGGCAACAAACGTGAGTACACCCCTAAGTGAAAATGTCCAAACTGGGCCCAATTAGCCATTTTCCCTCCCCGGTGTCATGTGACTAATTAGTGTTACAAGCTCTCAAGTGTCAATGGGGAGCAGGTGTGTTAAATTTGGTGTTATCGCTCTCATTCTTTCATACTGGTCACTGGAAGTTCAACATGGCACCTCATTGCAAAGAACTCTCTGAGGATCTGAAAAAAAGATTTGTTGCTCTACATAAAGATGGCCAAGGCTATAAAAAGATCGCCAAGACTCTGAAAGTGAGCTGCAGCATGGTGGCCAAGACCATACAGCGGTTTAACAGAACAGGTTCCACTCAGAACAGGCCTTGCCATGGTTGACTAAAGAAGTTGAGTGCACGTGCGCAGCGTTATAGCCAGGGGTTGTCTTTGGGAAATAAATGTATGAATGCTGCCAGCATTGCTGTAGAGGTTGAAGGGGCAGGGGGGTCAGCCTGTCAGTGCTCAGACCATACGCCGCACACTGCATCAAATTGGTCTGCATGGCTGTCATCCCAGAAGGAGATGCACAAGAAAGCCCGCAAACAGTTTGCTGAAGACAAGCAGACTAAGGGCATGGATTACTGGAACCATGTCCTGCGGTCTGATGAGACCAAGATAAACTTATTTGGTTCAAATGGTATCAAGCGTGTGTGGCAGCAACCAGGTGAGGAGTACAAAGACAAGTGTGTCTTGCCTACAGTCAAGCATGATGGTGAGAGTTTCATGGTCTGGGGCTGCATGAGTGCTGCCGACACTGGGGACCTACAGTTCATTGAGAGAACCATGAATGCCAACATGTACTGTGACATACTGAAGCAGAGCATGGTACCCTCCCTTCGGAGACTGGGCCAGAGGACAGTATTCCAACATGATAACGACCCCAAACACACCTCCAAGATGACCACTGCCTTGGCAAAGAAGCTGAGGGTAAAGGTGTTGGACTGGCCAAGCATGTCTCCAGACCTAAACCCTATTGAACATCTGTTGGACATCCTCAAACGGAAGGTGGAGGAGCGCAAGGTCTCTAACATCCACCAGCTCCGTGATGTCGTCATGGAGAATTGGAAGAGGATTCCTCTTAAGTCAGTGCTGGAAAAAATGGTGGCCACACAAAATATTGACACTTTTGGCCCAATTTGGACATTTTCACTTGGGGGTGTACTCACTTTTGTTGCCAGTGGTTTAGACATTAATGGCTGCGTGTTGAGTTATTTTGAGGGGACAGCAAATTTACACTGTTAACTCTCTAACATCCACCAGCTCCGTGATGTCGTCATGGAGAAGTGGAAGAGGATTCCTCTTAAGTCAGCAAATTTACACTGTTAACTCTCTAACATCCACCAGCTCCGTGATGTCGTCATGGAGAAGTGGAAGAGGATTCCTCTTAAGTCAGTGCTGGAAAAAATGGTGGCCACACAAAATATTGACACTTTTACAAAATATACACTGTTATACAAGCTATACACTCACTACTTTACATTGTAGCAAAGTGTAATTTCTTCAGTGTTTTCACATGAAACAATATAATAAAATATTTACAAAAATGTGAGGGGTGTACTCACTTTTGTAAGATACTGTATATGGGAGCATGAACATGCAGGAACATGTTTTTGAAGACCACACATGACTTTTGGACATGTGTGTATGATCTAAGCCCCTGGTGCCAAACCTGCGGCCCTTGGACCTCACCAGTTTGTAGTGGGAACATTAGCCTCATGTGACATATCCCTAGCCAAAAATGTAGCATGTCCACACTCTCTGACCCTCATGATTTTCTCTATTAGGTTTGCAGTTTTTGACAGTCTTGTCAAGCAGTATATATTGAACAAGATGTTCAGCTCTTTGGTGATGTCAGGGACTGATTTTGAGGCCCCCTTAGGGCCAGTTCACACCATAGAAACGCAGTCCAGATGCGTTCCAGGTGCTTTTCTGCAGGCACATTTTTGATGCAGTCCAGTGCTTTTTCCCCCCCTCTCTTTTCTTAACCTTAAGGGCCAGTTCCGGTGCATTTTTATGCTTTCTGGTGCATTTCTGGTACGTACGGGTGCGTTTCTGGTACGTTCCGGTGCGTTTTTACGCTTTCCGGTGCGTTTCTGGTACGTTGCGGTGCATTTCTGATACGTTCCAGTGTGTTCCACTACAGTTCAGCGCAGAAAAAATGCAGCATGTTCTACTTTTTTTTCTGGAACTGTAACGCACTGAAACTGACCGCACTGGCGTGAACTATGCCATTGAAAACCATATAACCTACTTTATATAACCTAAAAAAAACGCACTGGACTGCATGTGGTGTGAACTGACCCTTAGCCTCATTTACATCAGTGGTGCTGACAGATGCTGTTGGTGCAACCTATCTTTTGTTAACAATAGTGATCAAGGCAGAGGTTATGAGCTCCCCAGAAACATAATGCCATATTTGGCAGGTTTGCATGACTTTAATATCATATCTTTTGGGACTTTTACCACCTACACAGTTTAACAGATTACACCAAACTCCATTTACTGGCTAATGACCATGAGGTCTCAGTCTCACCAAACAAATGAGCTCAACCTCCTGGCTGTTATCTTATGCAGCAGGTGCCGGTCTCCCACCTAGGCTCCTGTCAGCCCCATCCACTTGATACTCAAAAATGTCAAAGCTGGAGTCCATACATAATCCACAAATCAAGTGTTCCACTTAACATCATAAATATATTGCATTTCAGCTTAAAAAGCCTGAGGCCTCATGCACACAGGGCGTTTTTTTGACTGTTTATATACTGTATGCAGTTCATCTATGTATTTAGCCATTTATGTATTTATGCCCCATTTTTTGGTATCCAGTGAGAAGAATAGTGCTTTGTAGCAGTGGGAGGAATAGTGCCCCATCATTGTTATCAGTGCCCCATTGTTGGTGTCCATGGCAGGAATTTTGCCAGTGTTGGTGTCCAGTGGGAGGAATAGTGCCCCATCATTGGTGTCAAGAAAAGCACCTCAATGTTAGTGTCAGTGGTGGGAATTATACCCGACTGCTGGCATCCAGTGGGAGGAATAGTGCTCCATGGGCCAGATAAAAGCTAGCAAAGGGACACATCTGGTGCCTGAGCCACAGTTTGGAGACCACTGTTCAATATCAAAAAATATATGTAAAAAAAGTTATCATATTTGGAATCTGCATTTAGGTAAGTGTACCACCCATATATCACTGTTATTATTACAAGGAAATAATCATATCCCTACTATAGTACCATCTACATCTAACATCTCTATTCCCCTTCATGTATCATCATCTACATAACCATAGCATAGGGAATAATCTACTTATATTTCAGATTCAAAAATATCTGTTCCTCTCTGTCAAATGCAGGTGTATCTGGTAAAAGACCGAACAACCACGCAGAAAATGGCCCTTAAACGCATCAAGATGGCCAACTGCGAGAAACACCAAGTGGACATGGAGAAGAGGGTTCTTGAGAAGGTTGTTGGGCGTCGTTTTCTTATTTAAAGCCACATCATCCGGCAAACAAAGGTATGATTACAAATCTTATTCCTGGAACTGATCATCAAATTGCTTGGTAGATATCAGATAGGAAATATCCTAAATATCAGTTGGACTGACCAGTTCATATGGTTCTATTTTTTGTGTCAATGTCAAAAACAAATATAATTGGTTGGCAATACAGAGTGCTGAAGAGAACCAACACTTCACCCACTTCACTCTGATTAGCAGTTAGGAACTACTGTACCACAAAAGGACTGCTTGTAAAGTTTGGCTGTGGGTTAAATACTCCTCTAAATCTATATTATTGTAAGTCTGGGGAGAATACAATGCACACCGCACATGCATGCTTAGGATGTACAACTATTGTGTACAAGGGAACCAAAAGAAACTACACCCACAAAGAAAATTTGCAATTCTGTACATGAGTAATTATTTTTATGTACAGATTTTTTGTGGCTAGTGCAATTCCTATATTTCACATAAGGATACACCCCAATAAGCTACTGGACCCAATAAATGACCAGATACCCCCTCATATCAAAGGGCAAATACTGTCACAGTTTGATTTCATCCCTTGATAAAGTGGCTCTAAAGACAAACATTTTTTTTACCTAAATGCATTTCCTGCATTAAGGTAAAACGCATCCAACTGTTTGTTGTGCTCCTCCCCAAACACTTACCTGACTCATCCACCCAACCAACACTGCCCTGTCTGCAGAACCGCTGCTCCCTCTTCCTTTTCTCACAGGAGACACTGACAGCAGCAGGAGCCACAGACCATAGCCAGATTTTAACTTTAAAAAATATTGCTTTAAATGAACAGAGGGTCTAGTTTCTCTTCCCAAATTGATGTATCACCTTGATCAGGATGTCAAACTCAATTTCATCACGGAGTTCATCAGCAGAATGGTTGCTCTCAAAGAGCAGGTTGTATCTGCAGTGTGATATGTACAGAGTGTAGAGTTCAAGAGTGTGCTACATGCAGAATTCAGGAGTACACTTACATACAGAGTTCAGGGTTCAGAGGTATCCTATGTACAGAGTGCAATTTCAGGGGTGCCCTATGTACAGAGTGCATTGCTTAAAGGTGTGCTAAGTACAGAACTCAGGAGTAGACTACGGACATGCATAGTTCAGGGGTATGCCATGTATAGAGTGCAGGGATAAGGGTGCACTATGTCCAGTGTGAAACTGTAACCCACCAAACTCCATGCATCTTTATTCTCCTACCTGACAAGGCTGCCTGGTGGGCCAAATTTGTCCTGCGAGCCTTGTGTTTGTCATATGTGACTTAGATGATCACAGAATAAAAATGGCAGAAAAACAAAAGTACAACTCGCCCCCATTCAGTACAGAATGATCGATGGTAGACAAGAGGGTCAAGTAGTAATGACGGGTTCCCTGACCTCATGGACTGATGAAAAAGGACAGAAAAAGTTTGTACATTACCAAAATGAATGTATAGCTAATATGTCCCTTATCTAGTAATTTGTATATTGCAAAAGCTATTTATCTACATAGTTTATATGAAAATTCATAATTTTTTAGCTTCTGTAAACTACCTAGGATTTAGATTATTGTAGAACAAAATATTAGTAATAAATAAATATCAGATGACCATATCCTCCACATTTTCCTTTTTCAGAAGTATTGTTGGATCGTGATGGAGTACGCCCCTGGAGGAGATCTGCAGATGTATCTGGAAAAACGTAAATGTCTGGACATCGAAAGCATCAGGTAGGCACTGTCATTAAGAATGAAAGCAACTCTGACTCCCATTGTGCTAAATCATTACATAGTAACAACTACTTCATTTGTAGGACACCACAATACAAAAGAACAACATACACTCCTAGAACTGACATGGGATAGTTTAGGGTTACTTTCACCTTGTGGGCGATTTAGCTTCAAGTGGAGAGGTTCTCAAACATGTAATCCAGCCGTATGTCAGGTTAAGGGCTTCCTGCCCATGTTTATTCATTTAGCAAATAAAGGATAACAGAAAGGCTTCCCACGCAGGGGTAGAAAACAGTCCCAAAACGAAAGTCCAATACATGAATAAAAGCCTCCTGGCTACCAGATAGACCTCACTGGGTCTGCTTCAGTCCTGCAGGCATGTTCACTCACAGCCTGCTCCTCTCTCAGCACCATCACTGATTACACCCAGGTCAGGCAAAATTATACCCCAGCTGGGGAGCAAGGTGTGACCAATACTTAACCCCTTGCTGCCTACAGACCTCTCCCTGCCACCCATTTACCTTAAGAATCTCAAGATTCTATGTGGCAGATAACATCATTATCAACAACTGACATGGGCTGTTTGTCACAACAGACAATTGAGAACACAACCAACCAAACTAGCCCTGCAGTCACAATTAGGAATAATTCTCAGATGCCCCATGATTCATTTTGTAAAATACAAAATACCTCTTCAGCATCTCGTGTGTTTTTGAATAGAGCAGCTTTGAAAAAAGATCTGATTGTGAACTAGGAATACTAAGGGTATATCTGAAAATACACATGAAAATACATTTTCTTTACTTATATATTGCAATACAAATAATGTTTTATTTCTCCTTCAATAGATTCTACGCAGCAGAAATCATGATTGGGCTCCAGCAACTCCACAAAAAAGGCTTCATCCATCGGTAAGTCAATGTTTTTTTATTCTAGTGATGTCCACAAATAGCTCTTACTTTAGATTTGATCTGCTTAACCCTTTTAAGTGGCTCCTGCTGGCCCTTTAGGGGGTTTGGAATTCTGTGAGGCGGGGTGGGGCTTGTGTCCATGTGACTGCCGTGATAGGTTGTCATGACGGTCACATGATCAAACAACTTCCAATCGAAAGAAGTGTTCAGAAGCTTTTTGTGAGCCGCAGTCACTGAGCAGGGAACAGACAGGGCATATGCTCTCAGCACAGCTCTATCAGCGCTAATGCACGCAAATATGTGGCCCCTAGCCACTAAGGCCCAGACGCCGAGAGGCTGCATATTTGCGTGAGCTAGGTGCCTAGGGGTTAAAGCCCAACTCTACTTTTAATGTCACACTGGGACAAGTTGGCCCTAACAAATTCTTTACTGCACTAACAAGTGCACTCTCTTAACTGTATATAGCCTCAGGTACATACAGTATACAGCACGGTGTTCTGGCAGTGAAACGAGAACTTCCCTTCCAACTCCTGAAACACAGTCATACATACGGAAATACAGTCTGAATACAAAGCCTGCTCTGACTGAGTGAAGCAGAGAGGCAGGCAGATGATGCCATAATCTTCACCTCAGTCAATCAGAGGAAGCTTTTTATTAATTCATAGAATCAAAAGCTTCCTATTAATGGTTGAGCAGCGCTCAGTCTGACTCAATGTTGTTCTGGGAGTGGGACAGGGAGTTCTCATTCCACAGCCAGAACATGGCGTTGTATACTGTATGTAGCTGAGGAATTGTATACTGTATGTGGCTGAGGCACTGTATACTGTATGTAGCTGAGGCACTGTATATTGTATGTAGCTGAGGCACTGTATACTGTATGTAGCTGAGGCACTGTATACTGTATGTAGCTGAGGCACTGTATATTGTATGTAGCTGAGGCACTGTATATTGTATGTAGCTGAGGCACTGTATACTGTATGTAGCTGAGGCGTTGTATACTGTATGTAGCTGAGGCGCTGTATAATTTATGTAGCTGAGGCGCTGTATACTGTATGTAGCTGAGGCACTGTATACTGTATGTAGCTGAGGCGCTGTATAATTTATGTAGCTGAGGCGCTGTATAATTTATGTAGCTGAGGCGCTGTATACTGTATGTAGCTGAGGCGCTGTATACTGTATGTAGCTGAGGCGCTGTATACTGTATGTAGCTGAGGCGCTGTATACTGTATGTAGCTGAGGCGCTGTATACTTTATGTAGCTGAGGCGCTGTATACTGTATAAAGCTGAGGCGTTGTATACTGTATGTAGCTGAGGCACTGTATACTGTATGTAGCTGAGGCACTGTATACTGTATGTAGCTGAGGCGCTGTATACTGTATGTAGCTAAGGCGCTGTATAATTTATGTAGCTGAGGCACTGTATACTGTATGTAGCTGAGGCACTGTATGTAGCTGAGGCACTGTATACTGTATGTAGCTGAGGCACTGTATACTGTATGTAGCTGAGGCACTGTATACTGTATGTAGCTGAGGCACTGTATACTGTATGTAGCTGAGGCATTGTATACTGTATGTAGCTGAGGCTGAGGCACTGTATACTGTATGTAGCTGAGGTGCTGTATAATTTATGTAGCTGAGGCGCTGTATACTGTATGTAGCTGAGGCGCTGTATACTGTATGTAGCTGAGGCGCTGTATACTGTATGTAGCTGAGGCGCTGTATACTTTATGTAGCTGAGGCTCTGTATACTGTATAAAGCTGAGGCGTTGTATACTGTATGTAGCTGAGGCACTGTATACTGTATGTAGCTGAGGCGACATATACTGTATGTAGCTGAGGCACTGTATACTGTATGTAGCTGAGGCATTGTATACTGTATGTAGCTGAGGCTGAGGCACTGTATACTGTATGTAGCTGAGGCGTTGTATACTGTATGTAGCTGAGGCACTGTATGTAGCTGAGGCACTGTATACTGTATGTAGCTGAGGCACTGTATACTGTATGTAGCTGAGGCACTGTATACTGTATGTAGCTGAGGCTGAGGCGCTGTATATTGTATGTAGCTGAGGCTTAGGCGCTGTATACTGTATGTAGCTGAGGCACTGTATACTGTATGTAGCTGAGGCTGAGACGCTGTATATTGTATGTAGCTGAGGCGCTGTATATTGTATTTAGCTGAGGCACTGTACACTGTATGTAGCTGAGGATGAGGCACTCTACACTGTAGGTAGCCGAGGCTACATACATACAGCTAATACATCGCACCCAGCAAGCACTTCTGTTAGTACTGTAAGGCATTTGTATGGACCAGCTTGGCCCATATAATTTAAAGTTGAGTTCCACCCTATTAAAAGTCAGCAGCTACAAAAAGTGTAGCTGCTGATTTTTAATAATCAGACACATGTGTCCGATTATTAAAATCAGTGGGCATCCGGCTTCGCCTTCAAAGCCGGGCGCGCACTGTGCATGCGCGAGTCGTGCTGCGAATGGCCGGCTTATCTTCTGGGACCTGTGACTGTGTCCCAGAAGATCGCTGAGAGGGAGGGGGGAAGGTGAACTTCCTTCCAGTTCCGCAGCACCAGGAGAGGAAGTGGACCTGGGACCCTGTGAAAACAGGGTCCCCAGTCCCCCCCCCAAAAAAAATGACATGCCAGTAGTGGCATATCGGGCGGTCACCTTCCCAAGGATGTCAATTTTTCTGCTCCCTCAACAGAGCAATTGTCAGTTAAAATGACGCAGTGCCGTATTGCAAAAAATAGGATTTTCTCTGAGTTCATTGACAGACGCAGCCTCTATTCATGACACATGGGGTTTATGCACATCCTACTAGGAGTAGACTAGGCAAAAAGAAAAAAAGCAAGCTAGCCCCTCCCAGGGGGCTGTCCTCACTCAGCATAAAACCCCCCAGCTCTGCATAGCATATCAGTTTGTAACAAGCCGTACAAACGCAACACAGAGGGGTGGGTGCTGCGTCTGTCAATGAACTCAGAGAAAAGGATTTTACGGTAAGTTCTTAATAAAATCCTATTTTCTCTTACGTTCATTGACAGACGCACCCTCTATTCATGACACATGGGGACGTCCCAAAGCAGTGTCAAACAAGAGGGGTGGGCCAGCAATAACAACTGTGCCCAACAGAATCCTCTCAGGAGGCGCCATCCACGCCTATACCGCCGCCTGCAAAACTTTGCGGCCAGAAGCAGCATCCGCAGATGCTGACACAACAACTTGTAAAATTTTAACAAAAGTGTGCCCCGAGGCCCATGTAGCCGCCTTGCACACTGAGACAACGAGGCTTGGTGTCTGAAAACCCAGGAAGTGCTAATCGCCTTGGTGTAATGAGCCGTGACCGGAAAAGGGGATTCTTGGCCCCAGACAGTATACGCATGGGTCACAGTCTGTCTGATCCAACGGGATATAGTAGCTGATGAGGCCGCAAAACCTTTGCGCGGTCCTTCCGTCAGTACAAACAAAGCATCAGACTTCCGAAAAGAAGCTGTAGCCGCCGGATACACCCGCAGAGCCCTTGCTACATCCAAAGAGTGCAAAGCAATCTCCTTGGTATGAGACAGGTATGGACACAATGAAGGGAGAACAATGTCCTCATTAATGTGAAAAAAGGAAACCACCTTCGGTAGGAACGAAGGAGAAGGGCGCAGCACCGCCTTATCCTTATGAAGGACCAAGTAGGGAAACCTACATGACAAAGCCGCCAACTCAGACACCCGCCTTGCGGATGTAATGGCCACCAAAAAAGCCACCTTTTTGTGACAGCAATTGTAAGGGAATATCCCAGATGTTCTCATATGGTGGTTTCTGCAGTACGGAAAGTACTAAATTTAAATCCCACGGTGCCAACGGCGACCGTACCTGAGGAGCTACATGACGTACACCCTGTACAAATGTACGTATCAAAGAATGCGTAGCTAAAGGAAGTTCAAAAAGGGAATCGCCAGATCTGAAATCTGACCCTTGAGTGTACTCAAAACCAATTTGGTATCCAGGCCATTCTGCAAGAAGGCCAGCACCCGGGATATAGAGAAAGAGTGGGTGTTCCAACCCCCCGCCTCACACCAGGCAATATAATCCTTCCAGGTGCGATAACATATCTGCGCGAAAAACACCTACGCGCCTTAGGCATGGTAGGAATCACGGAGTCAGAGACACCCCTATCCCTCAGCACCTCAGACTCAATAGCCAAGCCAACGAGGGTAAAGCAGGGTGCAGGATGGGTCCCTGTGACAGCAGATCTTCGCAAAGTGGGAGCTGGCCGGGAACGTCTGTTACCATCCGCACCACGTCGACGTACCAAGGGCGCCGAGGCCAATCCGGAGCCACCAGGATTGTCGGGATTCCCTCCGCTTCTATTCTGCGCAGGAGCCGCGGTAGAAGCTTGAGAGGAGAAAAGGCGTACAGAAGCCTGTACCGGGACCAAGGTGCGACTAGTGCTTCCGTGGCGGCCGCCAACGGGTCCCTTGTCCTGCACACAAAGGTCTGCCCCTTGTGATTGAACCTGGACGCCATTAGGTCCACGTTTGGCATGCCCCACCGTTTGCAAATCTGGAGGAACACTTCTGAATGCAGAAACCATTCCCCCTGATCCAGAGTCTGGCGAATGAGAAAGTCCGTTTGCCAGTTTACTACGCCCGGAATGTAGATGGAGGAGATTGCTGGCACGTGAAGTTCTGCCCACCTCAGAATGAGGGCCGCCTCCACAGCTGGTGCCGAGCTCCTTGTTCCGCCCTGATGGTTCAAGTACGCCACTACCGTGGCGTTGTCCAACTGAACTCGAACTGGGAGGCCGCGCAGCCTTGCTGACCAGTGGGAGAGACAGAGCCTGATTGCCCTCAGCTCCAGAACATTTATTGGAAGGCGCGATTCCTGCGTCAACCAAAGGCCCTGAGCATGCAACTGCAACAGGACTCTTCCCCAGCCCGATAGGCTGGCGTCCGTCGTGACTATTGACCAATTAATGGGAAGGAACGACTTTCCCAAAGTCAATGCCGGGGAGCGGAGCCACCAGGCCAAAGCCCCCCTGGTTTGATGATCCAATTTGATCAGCTGGTCCAGGGACAACGGAGACTTGTCCCACTGTAACAGGATCGCTCGCTGCAGGAGCCGAGTGTGACTCTGGGCATACGGTATCGCCTCGAAGGCCAAGACCATGAGCCCCAACACCCGCATACAAACCCGTAAGGAGGACCACCGACGTGACAGCAGGACTTGCACTGCTGCTTGCAGTGTCAGCAACTTGGCCGGAGGTAGAAAACCTACGCCTGCTCTGTGTCCAATATCAGGCCCAGATATTCTAGGCGACAGGAGGGGGTCAGTGTCGACTTCTGTAGGTTGATCAACCAGCCGAAGTCTCGCAGGGAGATCAGTGTGATAGCAACATTGTCCTCCAGAGCCGGAGCCGACTCCACTCGCAGGAGTAGATCGTCCAGGTAAGCTACCACAGCAATGCCTCTCTGTCTCAACAGAGCTAGCACCGGAGCCAGCAACTTGGTGAAGACCCGTGGAGCAGAGGCCAGACCGAAGGGGAGTGCCACAAATTGATAATGCAGGTCCCCTACCGCAAAGCGCAGGAAGCGCTGATGCTGGAGGCAAATGGGAACATGCAGATAAGCGTTCCTGATATCCAGGGATGCCATGAAGTCCCCTTTGTGAAGGGCGGCCACGACCCAAATGGACTGATTCCATCCCGAATTTTCACGCTTTCACAAAATGATTTAGCGCATTTAGGTCCAGAACTGGCCTTACCCCACCCCTTTTTTGGGTACCACAAAGAGGTTTGAATAGAAGCCGCGGAACCTCTCCAATGGAGGGACCAGCACAATCACTCCTTGTTCGGACAGCGTCTGGACAGCCCCTAAGAGAGCTTCCCGGAAAGCCTCAGGTTCGATGGGAAGAACCTGTCTGGAGGTAGAGTGCTGACTCTATCCTGTACCCGGAGGACACCACTTCCCTTACCCACCGGCCGGAAAAGCGAGCAGCCCACCTGTCTGCGAACCCCAGAATGCAGAGGAGGGTTTGTCCTCAGTCTTTTCGGCTTGCGCTGCCAGGGACGCTTACTGGACCCCGAGGCAGACTGCCGGGCCTTGAGCCCCTTGCCCGCTAAACCGGGCGCACGAAAAAACGCTTCTGGTCCAAGAATGAAGGACTCTGCTTACAGCGGCAATCCCGCCGCTTGGGTTCTGGAAGAAAGGCACTCTTCCCCCCGATGAAATCCTTAATGATTTCATCCAATTGCGCTCTGAAAAGCCGACCACCCTGAAAAGGGAGGTCTGTGAGGCCCTTTTTGGACGTGTGGTCACCCGACCAACACCGCAACCCCAGCAACCGTCTGATAATGACTGCAAAAACAGACATTTTCGACAGCAAGAGGAGAAGGCCAGCAAGGCCTCAGGGAAGCACCTGCAGTCCAAACACTGTGCAATCCTGTCGCACATTTCGTAAGTGGCTGTGCCGCCGTGGCTGATGCCAGAGCTGGCCTCATGGCCATCCCCGCCACCAAGAACAAATCCTTGGATACCCTCCGTCCGCCTATCGGCCGGAACCTTAAAAGATGGAGACCCTTCCAAGGGAATGGTTGTCACCTCATTCAGGCGAGCCACCGGAGGGTTCACTGCGGGGGATGCCCACTTCTGCAAAAAAACTGTCCTCAAAAGGATAGCGCACAGAGAAAACATTTGGGCAGTGAAAAAGGAATTCTGTGGACGCTGCCATTCCTTATACACAAAACTGGTAAAAAAATTGGACATAAGGACATGCCTTAGGGGTCCGTGATGGCTTAAAGGACCCACAAACTCCTGCGACTCCCTGACTCCCTCTACTGGGTTCAGCCGCAATGACTCACGGATATCGGTGATCAGGGAGGCCACCAGCACCCTTTGGCGCGCCATCGAGGCCCCCTGGTCTTCCTCACCATCCGAGGGCGCCAGTTCACCATCTGAGAGCTCCACGTGGGGCCCTGTGACCACGGAGGCCCCATTCGGTTCAGATTCCTCCTCAGAGGAAGGCGGGGGGTGGACGCTCTCCACAAATGGAAGTTAACTGGTCCAGGGGAACCAGAGGTCCCAGCGCAGCTTGCGCTTCTGCGGACCCCACCGGAGAAGAACCCGCAGGTTCGGCCGCCATTGTATCACCGGAACTCTTTTAGGGCCTATCGGCCATGACACCCCACAATGCTGCCCCACCAAACTGCCCCACAGAGCGACCAGGGTATGCCCAGGAGGACTCTGCACCGCCGCCACCGACACCCCAGGGAAAAGTCAGCAATACCTGCTGTACTGTATGCCCCTCTTAGCCACCGTAGGTGTGCTGTCCGCCACTGCCATATTTGCTGCCACTGCCACTGTGTGCGCACCTCTGATTCAAGAAGAAAAAACGGCGCTGACACGCACGTTTTTAATAGCAAGGCACACCAAAGATGGCTGCCAAGCGGTCACAAGAGGCCAAAAGCACATGCTAAAAAGGCAGCGACTACGGTAAAATGGCTACCGCGCGGTCACTAGAGGCCAAAACCTCCATTAAAAAGGCCGTGGCTACGGCAAAATGGCCGCCGAATGTGGCCAAGGGAAAATGGTGGCGGTACACCGCCGCATGGCGGCAAAGAAACGCCGCATGGCGGTAAAGTAGCGCAGGGGGTGCGGCGCAGGATGGGGGGGTGGGGGAAATAGTACAGGAACTGTGACCCCATGACCCTCCGCCGGACTTACGGTACCGCTAGTCACCCCCCTCCGCACCCCAGAGGGGGGTGTCACTCACCATTCCCGACGGGCGCAGCGGGTAGCCACCCGGTAGCAGACCTTCCTCCCCCCAGGTGAGGAGGGATGCTGCCGGCCAGAATGCCCTGGACGCAAGTGCAGCCCGGTCACTCGGATGTAAGTGGGGTTCACCCACTAGCCCCCCGCACGGAACGGGTACGCTGCGGCGGACCCCGCTAAAGCTAAGGGTAGCTCGCATCGGTCGGCCGTGCTGGGGAAATTTCAGGATTCGAGGTATCCTCTATGCCCCAGCCGGCTACTTGATAGCAGTCTTCATCAGATAGCTTGAAAAAAGCAAAAGGAAGAAAAATGGGGAACCGCAGATCCCAGCAGGGAACCAGGTCTAACTCCTTGCACAAGGCATAAAGAAACTGATATGCTATGCAGAGCTGGGGGGTTTTATGCTGAGTGAGGACGGCCCCCTGGGAGAGGCCAGCTTGCTTTTTTTCTTTTTGCCTAGTCTACTCCTAGTAGGATGTGCATAAACCCCATGTGTCATGAATAGAGGCTGCGTCTGTCAATGAACGTAAGAGAAAATGGCCTGGTCATTAAGGGAGAAATCCTTCCGGTCCTTACGTGGTTAATGTGCTAGGCAACCCATTAAAATGAATGGGCTGCACTAATGCAATGCATGTTAATTTGTGACACAAAGGGGTTGATTTACTAAAGCTGGAGAGTGCAAAATGTGGTGTAGCTCTGCATAGAAATCAATTAGCTTCCAGTTTTTTTTGTGAAAGCTTAACCACTTTCCGACCACCCGCCGCAGCGTGGTGGCGGTAAAGTGGTTCGATATCGCGAAACGCTGTCAGCTGACGGCGGCCGCGATAATAAGTATTGTGAGCGCGCATGCGCCGCCGGAGGCGCAATCGTGCACTCACTGTGTTCGGGGGAGCCAGGGAGCAGGTAGGGCGGTCTCGATCTCCGCCGGCTACCCGCGATGGCCCCCCCCCCTGCAGTGAAAAACCGAGGTCCGTGTATGTAAACACGGATCTCCGTTCTGACAGAGGGGGAAGGGCTGTGATCACAGGCTTCCTGTATATGGAAGCCGTGATCACTCCCCTCCCCCTGCCAGCCCAGCCCCCATACAGTTAGAACACACTGAGGGAACACAGTTAACCCTTAGAGCGCCCCCTCCAGGTTAACCTCTTCACTGCCAATTGGCATTTACACAGTAATCAGTGCATTTTTATAGCACTGATCGCTGTATAAATGCCAATGGTCCCAAAAAAGTGTCAAAATGGTCCGACATGTCCAACGCAATATCGCAGTACCACTAAAAATCGCAGATCGCCGCCATTACTAGTAAAAAATAAAAAAGAAAATTAAAAACCCCAGAAATGAATTGTCATCATTCGTAAACGCGGCAACTTTTGCGCAAACCAATCAAACGCCAATTGCGATTTTTTTTTTTAAACAAAAATATGAGGAAGAATATAAATCGGGCAAAACCGATGAAAAAAAATTTTTTTATATTTTTTTTTGGATTTGTATTTTAGCAAAAAGTAAGAAATTGTTTTTTTGCAAAATTGTCGCTCTTTTTTTGTTTATAGCGGCGATCAGAAATGACACAGAGGGGATCAAATACCACCAAAAGAAAGCTCTATTTATGGGAAAAAAAGGACGCAAATTTTGTTTGGGTACAACGTCGCACGACCGCGCAATTGTCAGTTAAAGCGACGCAGTGCCGAATCGCAAAAAGTGCTCTGGTCCTAAAGTGTGAAATCCTTCCGGGGTGAAGTGTTTAAAGTGATACTAAAGTCTTGTTTTTTTCTTCTATGAAAACAATAAACATGTTATACTTACCTGCTCTGTGCAGCGGATTTGCACAGAACAGCCCAGATCCTCCTCTTCTCGGGTCCCTTTTCAGTGTTCCTGGCCCCTCCCTCCTGTTGAGTGCCCCCACAGCAAGCAGCTTGCAATGGGGGCACCTGAGCCGAGCAGCCGCTCTGTGAATCCATTCAGACACAGTGCCATGGTTCGGCCCTGCCCCCTCTCTCTCCTGATTGGCTAACTGACTTTGATAGACAGCAGTGGGAGCCAATGGAGCCACTGCTGTGTCTCGGCCAGGAGGAAGAGTCCTGTGCGGCCGAGGCAATCATGGACATCGCTGGATAGAGATGGGGTCCAGGTAAATATTACAGGGTGCTGGGGTGGCTGCTGCACACAAAAGGCTTTTTATCTTAATGCATAGAATGCATTAAGATAAAAAAAACCTTCTGATTTTACAATCACTTTAATTGAACAAGCTGAAGTTAAAAGCTGATTTGCTAACATGCACTGCTGCACCAAATTTTGCACCCTCTAGTTTTAGTAAATCAAGCCCAGGGTATATTAATGGGCACATACTGCAAAAGCATGAACCCAGCCTAAAATAGATCGGTATACTGGACATGAAATTCATTGTAAAGGCTCATACACACATTAATGCAATTACAAATGTTCAAGGCAATGCTCCTGCAACACCAATGCATTGCAGCAGCACACCACAGTGTGGGTTAATGCACTACCATACATTGCTGTGCCCTGACGAAAAAAATGGCGCACGTCAAAATTTAGGTGTGTTGTGGTGTACTGGCAGCCTATAAATATACACCACCTATAAATAAAAAAGATCAAAATATACGAGCTGCTATTTTGCAATGCATGTTAACTTGCGTCATAATGTGCGTCAACACACTTGTTTGAATGCATCTAAAAGGAATTCCTTGACTTGAATAAAAAGATTAAAGATAATGCTTTTCTATCTACAGAGATATAAAGCCGGAGAACATCCTGATCGGTGAAGATGGCCATGTAAGGATTGCAGACTTTGGAGAGGCATCAGAGAGCCGTGGAGAAGGCTTTGCAGGGACCGTTGGATATATCGCCCCAGAGGTAAGTCATATTAGTCCTACTTGCTATGTCCGCTCTATTTATATTATTAGGAGTGGGAGTGCTGCTTCTCTAATCATGAGGATTAGCAATCTGGTAACTGAGATGCCTAGGAAGGAAACTGTAATTTGCTGTCAGGTATCTTACTGCCCTCCAGCATTGGTGTGCGCAGCCTAAAGCATTAGGGTGTGCATCCCAAGCTCAAACACGCGGGGGTGTGTGTACAGTATATATAACACTAGAAGAAGGCAGGCCAGGCACGATCTCCGAGACTGGAAGCATCCCCATGTCACCCACTCAAACTTAATTGCAGTACTGCTGGGGAAGGAGGTAGGGGGAAGAGATTTGTCTCGATAATATGCATATCACTATTGGTGATTAGGGTGTGCCCAGGCACACCTGGCACACCCTGTGAACACACCTATGCCCTCCAGCAAAACCTGACTACCTTTTCCCATCTAATGCTTAAACATTTAACAAAAAAAGCTTATTCTAATACTAAACACACATTGTTTAACCACTTAAGGACCGGAAGGATTTCCAGCTTTAGGACCGGAGCCCTTTTTGCGATTCGGCGATGCGTCGCTTTAACTGACAATTGCGCGGTCGTGCGACGTTGTACCCAAACGAAATTTGCGTCCTTTTTTTCCCACAAATAGAGCTTTCTTTTGGTGGTATTTGATCCCCTCTGCGTCATTTCTGATCGCCGCTATAAACAAAAGAAGAGCGACAATTTTGCAAAAAAACACAAATTTCTTACTTTTTGCTAAAATACAAATCCAAAAAAAAAATATAAAAAAACATTTTTTTTCACCGTTTTTGGCCGATTTATATTCTTCATCATATTTGCGATAAAAAAATCGCAATCGGCGTTTATTGATTGGTTTGCGCAAAAGTGGTCGCGTTTACGGATGATGAGAATTCATTTTTGGGGTTATTTATTT
>BLSH010185965.1:1228364-1244744 GCA_018402905.1 Glandirana rugosa
CGAATAACTATAATAAATAATAATTAATAAATAATAATGAGACATAAGATTTCCGCCTGAAATAAATAAAACTTGTACACTGGTCGTTGTCTCCTGATCTTCGAAAAGGAAGGACGAATACAAAGGGACGTCTGTCCGACCCTTTCTGGACCCAGTAGACTGTAAACATATAACTAATACTTTTTCCATGAAAAAACACCAAAATAAATTATTAATGTCACGGTAGTAGGCATATGTCTTTCTCTTCCCTGTTACATTTAATTGGTGAACGGCTGGCGGCTAGCCTCTAACTGCCGCCGTTTCACCGCGACATTCCGTTTTGCGGCAGTATGCTGCCGCCGGCGCGCTCACTGTGCGCGATCTGGCGGCCGCCGTCGTATGACGGCGTTTTGCCTTACAGCGCCACTTTGCCGCCGTCAATCTCCGATCGGCGGTCGGCAAGTGGTTAATTTACATTGTCCCTTCTCTTTCTGTATACGGATGATGGCACTGTAATTATTAAATAAAACCACAAAAAAGTACCTTTTTCATAATCAATATACAAATGTCAGATGACCCAGGTCT
Source organism: Glandirana rugosa (assembly GCA_018402905.1). Lineage (NCBI taxonomy): Eukaryota > Metazoa > Chordata > Amphibia > Anura > Ranidae > Glandirana > Glandirana rugosa. The sequence goes on from BLSH010185965.1 coordinate 1,228,929, forward strand.
TTCCCAGCCTGTCTGCAGGGAAACATAAGCAGGAAGGAAAAGCTTCTAGTCCTCTGTTGCTGGTCACATGTTCAAAATAAATAAAGTCCGCCTTTAGAATACAGAGTAATAATAAATAATTAATAATAAATAATATCAATAAGCTGTTTTAAATTGTCGTACAAATTTATAGTAGAGATCAAATCGTTATTCTTTTTTGGCAATAACATGGTGTGGGCAGATTTCTGCCAGTCACAGGCTGTCACACCCCTCCAGCTTGTGTCTTAGAATAAGAAGAAGGTGAAGCCTCCACTAATCTACATGTAATATCCCACCCCCATTGTGTTTAGCTGGTTGGTGGGCATGGGGGAGCAGGGAGGGAGTGGGCTGTCATTTATATTGTGTATATGCCCACATGTGTGACTACATGGGCTGCTCAGATGTAATAGGGTATGAAATGCTCAGCATAGAAACTTACCGAAAACGGAGCATGTGCAGAGTTGCCACCACAACTGCAAATCCCTAGATGAATTGGGGACATAAACAGGAGGTGGAGATAGAGAGCAGCAGGATCAACCAGTTTTTTTTGCAGAATATAGAAAATCAATCTTATAGTGACTGAGTGTGTATGAACAGCATGTAATACACCATTTATTGATAGTTTTTTAGGATGTGAGTTTAGTCACACTTTAAGGAACCTTTACTAAGGCAACGTTTAGTTGCGTGGCTAACATTGTCGCATCTCTGAGAAAAAAATCTGTAATGGATCACTTTTCAGAGATGTTTGACAGGTGGTGAGGAGGAGATATGTCATCTTCTCACTGCCTGTTACAACCTTGTATGTCAAGTCTGTAATGTTGCACCACTGTGTTCCAACTGTGTGCAGTACATGTGGTTTTAGGGCAGTTGCGGTGTGGGTTCATTCCCTTGAATGATTTGTGACTGGTGGTGATATGGCCAAATACATCAGAGGGTATAATTATTTGCCATGCTTGCAGCAGGATCTGGCTTTCTTTGCTGCTTAGAGGTGTGGTAAAAACATGCCTTAACTTTCTATTGTTACCTTCCCCCCTTAACCGCATGTATAAACAAGCCCTAACTGTAACATTCAGAAAGAGTGGCTTTATCATAGATCTGATGACATCTAACCACTTCAGCCCCGGAAGGATTTCCCACATTAGGACCAGAGCACTTTTTGCGATTCGGCACTTCGCGGGCCGCTTTAACTGACAATTGCGCGGTTGTGCGATGTTGTACCCAAACAAAATTGGAGTCCTTTTTTTCCCACAAATAGAGCCAAAAAAAACCCAAATGTATTCATCAGTTTTGGCCGAAATATTCTTCTACATATTTGTGGTTAAAAAAAAAAAATCGCAATCTGCGTTTATCGATTGGTTTGCGCTAAAGTTGCCGCATTTACAAACCATGAAAATTAATTTATGGAGTTTTTACTATTTTTTTTTTTACTGGTAATGGCGGCGATCTGCGATTTTTATCGGGACTGTGGTATTGCGGCGGACATGTCGGACATTTTTGGGACCATTGACAGTCATACAGCGATCAGAAATTTAAATAGCCACTGATTACTGTATAAATGTCACGGTCAGGGAAGGGGTTAATCTGCAGGGGGCAATGAAGGAGTTAACTGTGTTTCCTAGGCATGTTCTAACTGTGCGGGGGCTGGGCTGGCTGGGGAATTACAGATCTAACTGATCCCTGTGACAGATCAGTAGATCTGTCATGTTCCCACCCCCCCCCCCTCACAGAACGGGGGACCGCCCTGTTTACATTGGCAGTTCCCTTCTGCTATTGTAAGCGATTGCGGGTTGCTGGCAGACATCGAGTCTGCCCGACCTGTGGCCACACTCCTGGAGCTTGCGGCAGGCACGAGAGCATGCCGCCCCCTAGCCGCGCATGTGCAAACCGCCATTTATAGATGGTGATTTGCGCTATGCAGCAGTAAATGTATGTGACGCCATCATTAAGTGGCTAAAGATTATCACTATATTGTAGTAGTTGCCTGATATGATCATTTTTGTAATATGGCGCAACTTACAGGTACTATCTCTTTCTCTTTATGATAGATCTTTGCTGGAAAGCCCTACAACGCTGCTGTGGATTGGTATGCTTTCAGAGTGACGTTGTTTTCTATTGCATCTGGCATCTCACCTATGAGATTAAAGCACTCCACTTTGTCTACATACAACTTGGACCCTCATTTGAATGACCTCATTAAAAGGGTATTTAATTTACATCTGTTCATTTTAGTCAACATATAACGCCGCAACACATGAATCTTATATAGACAGATTTGATCTCTAGAGAGCCACTCTAGTAGAATTTGCATGGTGGAGCACCTAAGGCTGTCATCTTCTCATGAAGAAATGTACATTCTAACATGACAAACTTATATTCACCCCCTTGTCCTAAGAGTTTTTTTTAAACTTGTTAAAGTATCCCTGTACAAAAAAACATAGCTAGTTATGGGGGTTTCTGGAGATATGAATCACCCTGAGCCTTCATAGAAATATATGTCTTAGGTCCCTTTCACACTTGTGCGAAGCAATTTTACTGTGGGTTTTTTTTTTGCCGCGATTTTACTGCGATTTCGGATCAGTACGACTTTGGTCTGACTTTTTTTGCAACTTTGGCACAATGAAAACATATTACAAAGTCGTACAGAAATAACATCTATATTATTCAGGTGCGATTTGCATGTGACTTTGAGGGTTTAACATTGAAGTCTATGGTCCTCAAGTTGCATCAAAGTTGGACCAAAGTAATGCAGGGACTACTTTGAAGTCGGCACGACATGAAGTCGTACAGATATGAACGGTACTCATTGGAAATAATGGGGAACGACTTGTCATGCGACTTTGCAGTCCCAAGTCACAGGAGGGGCCTTAGAGATCAATAGAAGTCTGTGCTCCTACTTGGACTCATGTATTTCCCCCCCCCCCCCCCCATAGTAGTAACACCTCTGACTGCTCATACTTTTATTCCAACATCTCATACAAATAGTTAGGATAGAATTATTGGGAATAAGCTAGCCTTAGTAAGGAAGCTTAGGGTTACCCTACAGTTAGGTTTAGGGTTGGGGGTTAGGATTGAGTGTTTGGAAAGGTCTCATGTTAGGGGGAGGGGGGGAGGGTTAAGTGTTTGAATTAGGGTTAAATGTAGAGTTTTATTCTCAGTGTTTGCAGAGGGATTTGAAAAAAAAATTGAGGTTTTTAGTTTGGAAGTTAGGAATTGTTCAATTGTAATATTTGTATTAAAGCTTAAGGCTTCAGTGTAACTTTGATTTATTTAGGTGTTAAGAGTAGGTTAAGTGTTTGGGTCATAATAAGTGTTAGGTATATGTGATTCATAAAAAGTCTGAGTGCCATTTTTAAGTTTGTCAGGACAGGAAGTAAGGGAAATCTCTGCAAAAAGAACACAGAAAAAAAACTATTTTTCTTCTGACTGGCTCCTATTGCTGTCTGTGACTTCCTGTCCCAGTGAAAACAAATCCCATCTTATATGGACATCACCGGGACAGGAAGTGATGGCAAATTTGAAGTGATGGCAAATGCGGCGTAAGGGGTCAGGGTAATTCTTTATCGCTATTTGCTGTCAGTTCTTAAGAGTTCTGTTGTATTAAACTATGACTGGACAGTGCGTGTCCTAAATAGAGGAGAAACAGAGTTATAAATGACTGAGCAGAGAGTTTATACCTTTTTTTTCTACCTTTTCAGCTCCTGATTGAAACACCCAAGCTATGTCTGGGGATGAATGGAAATATTAGGGGTCACCCTTTCTTCAGTGATATCAACTGGAATGACCTGAAGCAACTTAAAGTGACACCTCCATTCATCCCAAAGGTAAGTGTATAGGTAAGTAGTTATATATAGAAATAAAATAAGATAATTATAAGTTAAAAAAAAAAAAAAACAACAAAAAAAATTAGATAAGCTAAGATAGATAGATAATATATAAAGTATGTTATATATATTGTAGGAGATTAGCTTGTGGGGATCACCTTTCCTGGAAAAAAGGCAGTGTACAGGCAAACTTTCTTAAAAGTCTGGCGGGTTTCCAGTTTTATTAGTAAAGGTTGCAAGTCAAATTAACAAACAAAATAGAAAAAACAAATCCTTGCCGTCCGGCGCTAAACTATACAGAACAGGTACCTCACTATACGGTGCTGGGCTCGTCCCAGACACCCCCAAACAAAAGCAAAGGCAAACCTTTCTTTAAAGTCCTTAGAGCAACCAATTCCCAGTTTTTCTCTCTCTCTCTCTCTCAGTGTAGTATTACTGAGTCCCAGGCCAGAGCAACACTCTGCTCTCTTCCTCAGCATTTAATGCATGTGATGGAGGATTTGAGTGGACCAGAAACTCCGGGGCGGAAACCAGCTCTGCCACGGTGGCTGGCAAAAACTGGGCCGGATTCTTTCTAGTCCACTCCAAGTGAATGCATGCGAGGCGACAGATATCGATCGTCTACTATCTCGCCTCGCATAACATCACATATCCCCCCCTCTGCTCAAGCCCCTGCGGCTGAGCAACTGTCGCACCCATACAGTGGACCTAGGAAAGGCATTCCGCATTGTTCTGCAGCTTTCCCGCCCTATGCTCCACTGTAAATTTGAACAGCAGTAGGGCTAGAAACCATCATGTCACTCGACTATTCTTCTCCCTATTGTCACACATCCACTTCAGGGGAGCATGGTCGGTGACCAGTCTAAATGGCCTCCCCAACAAATAATATCTCAGGGTCTCCTAGACCCATTTGATAGCGAGACACTCCTTCTCTATGATGGCGTAATTTTTTTCATGCCTGTTTGGCTTGCTGTTCAGGTATACAACCAGGTGCTCCTCCCCATCTCAGATCTGGGACAGTACAGCACCTTGATCCACATCAGAGGAGTCAGTCTGCACAACAAATTCTTTGGTGAAGTCCAGGGTCACAAGCATCTGTTGTACAGGGTTCCACTTTACCATAACTGACCCTCTACCCCTTGTCAGGTCCATCAGGGAGATGGCAATGGCGGCAAAGTTGGGCATGAAGTGCCTGTAGTACCACGTGATCCCCAGGAATGCACGCACCTGCTTTTTAGTTAGGGGTTGGGGCCACTTTTGGATTGCCTCTAGTTTGTTGGCTTGTGGCTTAACGAGTTCCCATTAATATTGTGGCCAAGGTATTTGGCCTCCTCCAGACCTGTGGCACATTTTTTGGGGTTGGTTGTAAGAGCTGCTTTTCTAAGGGAATCTACAACCGCCTCTACCTGGGGCAAATGGGACTCCCAATCTGGGCTGTGGATGACCACATCGTCCAAGTAGGCAGCTGCGTATGGGCAATGTGGTCTTAACGTTTTGTCCATCATCCTTTGGAATGAGGCAGGGGTGTCGTGTAACCCAAACGGCATCCGTTTATACAGGAATGATCCTTCTGGGGTGGATAAGGCAGTTTTCTCTTTTGCAGATTCCGTTAAAGGTATCTGCCAATAGCCTTTAGTCAGGTCTAAGGTTGTTATATACCCACCCTGTCAACAAGCTTGTCGTCTCGAGGCATTGGATGCAAATCAAACTTGGAGACGCTATTTAGCTTCCTAAAGTTGTTACAAAACCTTATAGTATTGTCTTTGGGACCAGCTTTGGGACCAGCACTATGGGGCTCGACCAGTCACTGTGGGATTCCTCTATTATGTCCAACTCTAACATGTTCTTGATCTCCTGTGCAACTGGTATTCTATAAGGCTTTACATTTATGCGAACCCCTGGTTTCGTCACTATGTCATGCTGGATCACAGAAGTCAGTCCGGGCAAAGGGGAGAAAAAGTCTCTATTTTTGTTCACAAACTCTTACTAATGTCCTGTTGCTGGGCCACTAACAAGAATTCTATTACGTCAGGTGTCAAAGGTATGCTGTTCCTTTGAGGAGGTGGGATGGCCAGCAAAGTCTCCCTGTCCTTCCACGGTTTCAAGAGGTTCACATGGTAGATTTGTTCTGGCTTTCTTTTCCCCAGCTGGTAAACTTTATAGTTTACTTCCCCTACTCTTATCCTAATCTCAAAGGGGCCCTGCCACTTTGCAAGGAATTTACTCTCAACAGTGGGGACCAGCACCAGTACTCTGTCCCCAGGGTTGAAAGTTTGTGTATTGGCCCTCTGATTATACAACCTTCTCTGGGCCTCCTGGGCTCGCTTCGTATGGTCTCGTTCCAAGGGCAGCACAGCTGTGATTCGATCCTGCATCAAGGAGTTATGCTCGATTACGCTTCTTTGAGGGATGGTCTCTCCTTCCCACATTTCTTTTGTGACATCTAACAGGCCCTGGGATGTCTACCATACAAGAGTTCAAATGGGGAGAACCCCGTAGACGCCTGGGGAACCTCTCGAATGGCAAACATGAGATATGGCAGCAAAAAATCCCAATCTCTCCCATCTCTATACACTACCTTTTTCAGCATGCTTTTAAGCGTTTTATTAAACCTCTCCACAAGTCTGTCCGTTTGGGGGTGGTAGACAGAGGTTCGGAGATGGGAGATTTTGTACAACTTGCACAATTCCTTGGTAACCTTGGACATAAACCCTGATCCATCAAGACCTCTTTAGGGATCTCAATCCAACTAAATACCTGGACCAACTCCTTGGCGATAGTCTTAGCGGAGGAGTTCTGCAAGGGTATGGCTTCTGGATAGCGGGTTGCATAGTCTAGTATTACTAGGATATGCTGGTGTCCCCAGGCAGACTTTACTACTGGTCCCACAAGATCCATACCAATACTTTCAAATGGCACTTCAATTATAGGTAGTGGGAAAAGGGGACTACAAAAATGGGGCAACGGTGGCAACATTTGGCACTCAGGGCATGATTTGCAGAATTCCTTGACATCTGCATACAACCTGGGCCAGAATAATCTCTGGGTTATTCTTTCCCTGATCTTCTCCGTACCTAGATGCCCCCCCATTATATGACCATGGGCCAAGTCCAGCACCATCCTGCAATATGGTTTGGGAAAAATTAGTTGTTCTACCTCATCCTCACCGTGTTTTACCACCTGATACAATAAATTGTTTTTAATAGCCAAGTAGGGAAAAGTCACCCCCCAATTAGGATCCACGGGTTTCCCATCCACCACCTTAACATTTTCTCTGGCTCTAATGAGGGTGACATCACATAATTGCTCCATACAAAAATCCTCTCTCGTGACCTCTAAGTCAGGGACCACACTCCGTCCACCCTCACTGTTAGAGTCAGAGATGTATTCTGGGTCACTAACCTCCCATATCCTCGGTCACACCACCAGTCTCCCTTTCACCCGAGCAATCAAAAGGGTCTGGGGGTGAGTTCCAGTGCTTCCCCAGCAGGGGGAGCTCTATCCAGCAGACGTCCCTTGCTTTGCCATAGCTGCCAGAAATGGGGAAAGTCTCTCCCTACTAGGGCTTCATAAAGTAGCAAGGGTACTACCCTCACTTAATGTGTCACCCTGCCCCAGGGGATGTCAATCTCAACCACTGCTGTCTGGTAGTCCCGGGTGTCACCGTGAATGCAAACAACCCAGACAGTGCTGGAGTGCAGTTTTGCAGGATTTAAACAGCTACTTTTGACTAGTGACACAACACTACCATAATCAAGCAGTGCAGTGACTGGCTTCCCATCCACAGAAATCATACACATTCATCTTTCCATGCGACCTGAACATGATGCTGTACATGCGACTTGCGAAAGGCGTCTATTCATATACGTATAATCACATTGCATGGGTTCATCGTTTGGGGGACAATTGACAGCAATATGGCCCAATGCATGGCATCGATAGCTGTCACACACCTGGTGGTGGAGTTTGTCTTATGCAGGGAGCAACCACTCTTACGGCCATAATTTGGGAACCCCTGGTAGAGCAGACAGGAGGTTCGGGAGTGCAGGGTGGCACAAGGACTGGATTGGTTCACTGATAATAGCGTAAGAAGTCTTTACGTGGCTCGTGCAGACAGGTAGAGTGGTGGTACAGGCTGGGTCGGCAACTGGCTGGCAATGGGGTACAGAAGGAGTAAGCAGAAGAATCGTCAGGTACAGGCTGGGTTGTCAACGGGCTGGCAGCAGAGGTACAAAGGGATAATCAGAAGAGTAGTTGTGGGTAAGCCGGGGGTCGGTGCAGGTAGATATCAAGCAAGGTCAGGGTAAGCCGGGTCACAGGAAAACAGGAACAGGTCTCTCAGGAACACAAAACGCTGTAGAACGGACATCACAGCTGCATGGTGCTGCCCATTTAAATAGCCTGCTTAGTACCAGTGACGGCACGCACCCGCGCGCGCACCTGCACACAGGAACGGGCGTTCCAGCCCGAATTTTACAGTTTACAGCTGACGTTTCCTGACATTGCACCCCCAAGGGGCAGCCTCTGGATGCCCAGGTAGACATCTCTTGTAGATTGTTTCTTTTAAAAGAGCGGATCAGTTCCTCCGCATGTATATTTGCTTTGGGCTCCCAGGAGTTCTCCTCAGGACGATACCCTTTCCATTTGACCAAATACTGCATAGAGCCACCCCTTTTAATGCAATCCAGGATGGCTTCAATCTCAAACTCCTCCTCTCCATCTACCAGAATCGTTCTGGTGGGGCAGTCGTCCATCCCGGAAAGGGATCCGGGGTCATGGGTTTCAATAGGGAAACATAGAAGACCGGGTGGATGCGTAAGGATGGAGGAAGGTCAAGTTCATACACCACCCGGTTGATCTTCCTCTTCACAGGGAAAGGGCCGATAAATCTAGGCCCCAACTTTTTTCAGTAACAGGCCAATCTTAGGTTCTTGGTGATGAGCAAAACCTGGTTACCTGGCTGTAGGTCCAGTTCTCCTCACTTTTTTTATCAAAGGCTTCTTTGTTGAGTTCCTGGGTTCTGGAAAGCGTTTCCTGCAAGAGTTTCTGATTCTTTTCAAGGAACTTTGTGATGTTAAGCACGGCTGGTACCACACTTTTCAGAGTCAGGCTGGGTAAGAATGTGGGGTGGTAGCCGTAATTTGCCCAGAACGAAGACTGTTTGGTGGCTGAGTGGATGGTTTTGTTATAGGCGAGGTAGTAATGCTACCCAATCATCCTAGGAACATGACAAAAATCAGCGGAGATACTGTTCCAGGGTCTGATTCGTCCTCTTGGTTTGACCATTCGTCTGAGGATAGTAAGCAGAAGAAAATGAGAATTCAATTTCCAAGGAGGAGCATAGGGCTTTCCAGAACCGATAAGTGAACTGGACCCCGCGGTCCAACACTATGTTGGTAGGGACTCCATGAAGGCAGATTATCTCCTTGATGAAGATTTCTGCGGTTTCAGCAGCGGTGGGAGTGTCCTTCATCGGGAGATAATGAACCATTTTTGTTAGGCGGTCAACGACCACGAAGATAGTGTTGTGCCCTTCGGCTGGAGGCTTTTCTACAATAAAGTCCATGGAAATCTGGGACCAGGGTTGTTCAGGCACCGGGAGCGGGTTCAATAGGCCCCAAGCTCTGGTCTTACTGGTCTTGCTCCGAACACCGATGGGACAAGTGCTGACATACTTTTGACAGTCCTTGCCAGCTAACGGCTACCAGAAGTTGCGTAACAGCAACTCAGTAGTCTTACAAGTGCCGAAGTGTCCAGCCAGTTTGTGGCCATGGCAGAGTTTGAGGACAGTTAAGCGTTGTTCCTTTGGAACGAAGATCTGGTTTCTGTGCCACCACAGCCTTCACTAGTTGCCCAGAGTCGGATGGCTTGGGGGAGCCAGCAAGAGTTGCCTGATCTCAGAAAGCAAGTCTTCCTGGGTCAGTAGAAAGTTTTGGGGAGGAAGAATAGTATTCGGAGGATTAGAGGTTCCAGGTTCACAAAACATCCGGGACAGGGCTTCCGACTTAACATTCTTTGACCCAGGCCTGTACGTTATATGAAATAGGAAGTAAGAGAAAAAGAGTGCCCAGCGGGCCTGACGGGGTTTCAATCTCTCAGCTGTCCTCAGATATTCTGAATTTTATTGATCTGTGCTGAGAGTTTGCGAGAGAAAAATGATATGGGGTGGAGTAGAGCCTTGGGCCCTTGTCTCTGAGATAGAATGGCTCCTACAGCAGTCTTGGAAGTGTCTACCTCCAGGACATAGGGCAGTGCAGGATCAGGATGTTTCAGGATGGGCGCTGAAGTAATAAGTATTTTCATGGTCTGGAAGGCTTTTTGGGCCTCTGTGGTCCAGTGGAACCATGAATTCTGCTTTGTGAGCTGGAGGATTGGAGCTATGATGGCAGAAAATCCCCTGATGAACTTTCGGTAGAAGTTTGCAAAACCCACAAAGCGTTGGACCCCTTTTTTATCCATTGGCGCTGGCCAATCCAGAATGGTAGAGACCTTTTGCGGGTACATGGTGATGCCAGTGACTGAAAGGACCAGACCAAGGAATTGGATGCTGGAATGCTCAAAAGTCCATTTTTCCACTTTAGTATACAGTCCATGTTGCGGGAGGTGGCTTTGAACACTACTGACGTGCCTGCGGAAGGTGGCTGGGGCATTGCAGAGCCTGAAAGGCATGACTAAATACTCAAAATGTCCGAAATGGGTTTGGAAGACGGTCTTCCATTCATCGCCTTCCCGAATGTGGATGAGGTTATAAGCCCCACTGAGATCCAACTTGGCATAGACCTTGGCTGACCATAATCTTTGAAAGAGTTCTGGAACTAACGGCAGGGGGTAGCGGTTCTTGGCCGTTATTTAGTTAAGTTCCCTGTAATCAATGCATGGCCTCAGTGTGTGGTCTTTCTTCTCTACGAAGAATATCCTGGCACCTCTGGGAGATGTGGAGGGTCGAATGAAGCCCTTCTCGAGATTATCATCCAGGTAGGCCTTGAGGGCCGACAGTTCTAGTTCAGATAGGGCATAGATCCTGCCAAAAGGTACCTCTGCCCCAGGTAAGAGCTCAATTGGGCAGTCGTAGGGCCTGTGTGGTGGTAGCTTCTCAGCTCCCTTCTTGCTGAATACATCTACACAATCATGGTACACTGAGAGAACAGATTGGTTGATATCAGTTAGGGTCAGGTTCTAGACATAGTAAGGCAGGACTGGCTTCCTCAGCTCATTATAGGCAGTGATGGTAGCAATAGGAACCGGATATCCACGGTGGCCCAGTTATTACGAGGGCTGTGTGCCCAGAGCCAGGGAAGACCGAGGATAATGGGGAAGAGAGGGAATGCAATGGTTTCCAAGATGAGTAGTTCTTGGTGGCCGCATGCTTCACAGTGGGCAAAGGGAAAGTCTCATGTGTGACTGTGCCAGATTTGATGGTGGTTCCATCGGCTAGGCAGATAACCATCTTGTGCATCCTAGGACGGAGGGGAATTTGGTAAAGAGCTGTGAATGTTTAATCCACAAAGCAGCTGCACGTTCCGGAGTCAATAATTGCTGGAGGCTGGATACTTCCTGTGGGAAGCTGCAAAGAGAGAGAGAATAAGTTAAGAGGTGTCACTGGTTGCAGGAGGCTCCTCCTTTAGGGCACTTACTGAGTTTAGCTGGGCAAGATCTCACCATGTGCCCAGGCTTCCCACTTCCACAAGCACAGGTTGTGGGCCCAACGTCGTTGCCTCTCATGTGTAAGTGACGGGTGGAGGAGCCCTATTTGCATTGGTTCAGGACAATCCAGAGGAGTGGGAGAGGAAGTAGCTGACGTAGAGGAGGCCGGAACAGGGTAACTGGGCACACAAAGGCAGCATTCAGGTAAGTCGCATGGTCCCAGGGGCTCTCCCAGCCTTGCATTCCCTGAGGTGCTGGTCAATCTGGATTGCCAGATTTATAAGAGCATCCAGAGTTTGGGGTACCCCCACACGGGCAAGTTCATCTTTTAGAGGCTCAGGCAGGCCTAGGCCCGGCAAGGTTTCCGGCTGCAACCACTTCCTTGTAATATGAACCAGGTCAAACATTTGGGAATGGGGTGGCTTGTCGATGCGGAAACTCCACTGATGCACCCGTAGGGCCCGGACTGCAATGGTGACCCCTACGTGTGCGAGTATCTCTGCCTTTAAAGTCTCATAGTCCTGGGCCTTATCGGGTCCAAATCATTATAGGCCTTTTTGGGTTCACCTGTCAAGAATGGTGCTAACAGTCCCGCCCACTGTTCCTTTGGCCATTCTTCGCGAAGAGCTACTCTTTCAAAAGTCGTGAGGTACGCCTCCACACATCATCCGCAGATGTTATCTTCTGCAGGTGGTAAGAGGCACGTACTAACTTTGGTTCCACTGCCACGGGAGGCGTGGACCCCTTTTTTAACTCCACCAGAGCCTCCACCAGATGTCGGTTTATCTCCTGCTGGGCTTGATGCTGTCGGCGACTGTCCTCCCGCTGGGCTTCATGCTGTCAGCAACACCCCTCCCGCTGGGCTTCATGCTGTCGGCAATTTTCCTCCCACTGAGCTTCATGCTGTGTGCGACTTTCTTCCCGCTGTGCTGCAGCGGCTTGTGCAACTTGGAGGTTGGTTTCCCGCTGGGCTGCAGTCGCCTGTAGTAAGGCCTTCAACATCTCCTCCATTTTGGAAAGTTGCCCGCATCCTCCACACGTGTAGGAGATTGGCTCATGGGTATCACCTTTCCTGGGATAAAGGCAGCGTGCAGGCAAACTTTCTCAAGTCTGGCGGGTTGCCAGTTTTATTAGTAAAGGTTGCAAGTAAAATAATTAAACAAAATAGAAAAATCAAATCCTTGCCATCCGGCGCTAAACTATACAGAACAGGTACCTCACTATACGGTGCTGGGCTCGTCCCAGAAACCCCCAAACAAAAGCAAAGGCAAACCTTTCTTTAGAGTCCTTAGCGCAACCAATCCCCAATGATTAGCTCTCTCAGTGTAGTGGTACTGAGTCCCAGGCCAGAGCAACATTGTGCTCTCTTCCTCAGCATTTAATGCACCCGATGGAGGATTTGAGTGGACCAGAAACTTCGGGCCAGAACCAGCTCTGCCATGGTGGCTGGCAAAAACCAGGCTGGATTCTTTCTAGTCCACTCCAAGTGAACGAATGCGAGGCAACAGATATCAATCGTCTACTATCTTGCCTCGCATAATGTCACAATATATATATATATATATATATATAAATTATTACATGAGCGTGCCACTTTTTAGTCACTTGTTTGATAATCAGATTGGCGCATGTGGCACAGTGCGACCTTATCGCTGGGGCTTCCCCCAATGGCTTGTAGATTCCCATCTTAGTCGGGGGGAGAGAGCCTGCTTGAAGTGTAATAATTTGCTGGTGATAAAGTGGAGGGACAATCAGAATGTTTTCGTTCTGACCTCCCTTCATGCAGATACAACCATCCAAATTTCTACGGCGACTGGTGTTGTGGAGAAACCCCCGTGTCCACAATTATAACCTAAATATGGGAAGGGTGGACCTCAATGACCAGTTACTGGTGCCATCCCTAATCAACCGTAAAGCTAGACGCTGGTACAAAAAAGTGTCTATATACCTTTTTTAATTGGCTTTGCTGAATGCTCATGTCTTATACAGAGCGTCAGGACTGACGGGATCCTTCCTCAAATTCATGGAAGAGATCGTCACAGCCCTTCTGTTTCCAGATGGTGCTGCACCCCCACTCCAGAATGTGAATGCAGTTAGCCGGCTGCATGGGAGGCACTTTCCACGTGTCCTCCGTGGTACCCAACGCCACAGAGCACCCCAAAAGAGATGTCATGTCTGCGGACGACGCAGATACAGGTGTGACACCTGCCCTTATTGCCCCACCTGTCCTCACCAGACTGGTCTCTGTATTGATGAATGTTTTGAACGCTATCACACATTGATGAATTATTAGCGTAGGGTACAGCAGACACAGCGATTAGGCACACTTACATAGGGTCTCCAAAGATGCCAGTGCATTTTGAGAGACCCAAAGCTGGAACCAGTTTGTTTTTAGTTACAAAAAAAAGGTGTACCAAAAAAAACCCCCAAAAAAATGAAAAACAACAAAAAAAAGGGATTTTATTAAAACTTACCGTGAAATCCTTTTCTCCGAGTTCACTGACAGACGCAGCTCATCATGATGTGTGGGGTTTATGCTTGTCCCACTAGGAGTTAACTAGGCAGGGAAAAGAAACAGCTGGCCCCTCCCATGGGGGCCGTCCTCTCTTCCTACATAAACCCCCTCATAGCATAGCTCTTCAGTTCGTACACAAGCCGTACAAGAACAGAGCACAGAGGGGTGGGCGCTGCATCTGTCAGTGAACTCGGAGAAAAGGATTTTACGGTAAGTTTTAATAAAAATCCCTTTTTCTCCTATCGTTCACTGACAGACGCAGCTCATCATGACGTGTGGGGACGTCCCCAAGCTGTGTCAAAAAGAGGGGTGGGTAAACGCTAACAACAGTACCCAAATTAACCTCTAAGGAGGCGCCAGACGCGCCTACACTGCCGCCTGCAAAACTTTGCGGCCAAAAGCAGCATCCGAAGATGCAAACACATCAACTTTATAAAACTTAGTGAAAGTGTGAACCGAGCCCCAAGTGGCCGCCTTGCACACCTGTGACACCGAGGCCTGGTGTCTGAAAGCCCAGGAAGTGCTAACAGTAGAATGAGCCGTGACCGGAAAAGGGGGAACCTTGCCCCGAACAGAATACGCATGGGTCACGGTTTTTCTAATCCAACGAGAAATCGTAGCCGACGAGGCCGCCAACCCTTTGCGCGGGCCCTCTGGCAGCACAAACAAGGCATCAGCTTTTCGAAAAGAAGCAGTAGCAGCCAAGTACACTTGTAAGGCCCTCACTACTACCAAGGTATGCAGTTTAAACTCCTTTGGGTGCGATGGACGAGGGCACAATGAAGGAAGGACAATATCTTAATTAATGTGAAAGGAAGAAACCACCTTCGGAAGGAAGGAAGGAGAGGGTCGCAAGACCGCCTTATCCTTATGCATGACTAAGTAGGGAGACTTGCACGATAGTGCTGCTAATTCAGACACCCGTCTGGCAGAAGTGATGGCAACTAAAAAGGCCACCTTCTGCAACAGCAGTTGTAAGGAAATCTCCCTGATATTCTCATAAGGCGGTTTCAGAAGAGCAGAAAGCACCAAATTCAGATCCCACGGAACCCTCACCCGAGGCGCCACGTGTCGCACACCTTGTACAAGTGAGTACACGCCTCGTACCAAGCTATATTTGTGGTCGTCCTCTTACCGACAGGATGATATTATAAGCGAGCCAGGCCTGAAGTGTGCCTCGACCTGGCTGAACAGTATACCTGAAAGAGGGCATACCCTGAATTGTGAATACTTACTACCTGCCTAGACCTAGGGCCCGGGTGGGCGGGTGCCAGAAGACGATCTGACACTGCCAGGGAGGAGAATGGAGCCTTAAGTACTCCAGACTCCTCCCACAAATACAGGCTAGCCTGCGGCCAGCCTTAACACTTGTGGTCGTCCTCTTACCAACAGGATGATATTATAAGCGAGCCAGGCCTGAAGTGTGCCTCGACCTGGCTGAACAGTATACCTGAAAGAG
Organism: Glandirana rugosa; assembly: GCA_018402905.1. NCBI lineage: Eukaryota > Metazoa > Chordata > Amphibia > Anura > Ranidae > Glandirana > Glandirana rugosa. Next base: position 1,244,386 of record BLSH010185965.1, read on the forward strand.
GGCAAAAGACACAAAATAGGTAGAACATGTTTATTACAGTTGATAGTCATGAATTTACAGCAGTAAGGCCTGAAAAGCTTGCACCACCTCCACATGAGGTTCGGGTATATAACGCTGAAAACATGCTGACTTCCACCTCCCCATATACTTGATGATATGCGCCGGTACTCCCTGTTTGGAGGCAGCTGATGCCGCCCCAATTCTAAACGAATGACCTGAAAACCGGCTGGGATTGAGATGTAAGTTAGACAACAAGATGCGAACATGAGATATGAACTGTTTTGATGACAAAGGGTTCACCGGAAAGGGAAGCAAAGGAGAGTCCGCTGGAGCCGCTGCAAAGAAGCTACTTAAAGCAT
>BLSH010185965.1:1248577-1263337 GCA_018402905.1 Glandirana rugosa
ACAATTCCGACCGGCGTCCGATCGGACATAAACACCCTCCTCAGACCTCATGAATTCCGAGGTAAGAGGAGGGACCGTCACAGTCTAGCAGAAGACCGGACACCCAAAGGCGAGCAACCACATCCTCCAGGCAGCAGTAAAGGCCAAAGCGGCGCCCGTGAAGGCCACGCCGAAAAAGCATATGTCCCTGCGCCAGAGCCACAGCCACAGAGGAGCCGCCGACACTCCGCATACACCCGTCCATTCCCCCCCAAGTGCCACTACCCTCCTTGCCGTAGCGAACGAAGCAAGTCCGTTCGGACGCGTCATGTTCCGCAGTGCTGTAGATCTACGAGAGTAACGAAACCCACAGGCCAGAAGACGATCTGACACTGCCAGGGAGGAGAATGGAGCCTTAAGTACTCCAGACTCCTCCCACAAATACAGGCTAGCCTGCGGCCAGCCTTAACACAAGCCTTCCAGGTGCGGTGATAAATCTTGCGAGAAGTACACTTGCGAGCTTTTAACAAAGTAGGAATCATGGAGTCGGCGACTCCCCTGTCTCTTAGCACCTGGGACTCAATAGCCAACCCGTCAAAGCCAGCAAGGGTATAGCAGAAGATCGTCTTGCAGCGGGAGCCGCCAAGGGACGTCTGCCACCATTTGCACCACGTCGGCATACCAAGTGCGCCGAGGCCAATCTGGAGCTACCAGGATTAATGGTATCCCCTCCGCCATTATCCTGCGTATCAATCGCGGAAGCAGTTTTATCGGAGGGAAGGCGTACAGAAGACGATAACGGCCCCAGGGGGCCACCAAAGCGTCTGTGGCCACTGCCAACGGATCCTTCATTCTGGACACAAAGGTTTCCACCTTGTGATTGAACCGGGATGCCATGAGATCCACGTCCGGCGTCCCCCATCTGCGGCAAATTTGGTTGAACACCTCCGGGTGGAGAGACCACTCTCCCTGGTCCAGCGTTTGGCGACTGAGAAAGTCCGCCTGCCAGTTCTCCACACCCGGCCAACGTAGTATCAGAGCTACCCCCGCCGCAGCTGCTGGACTCTTTGTGCCGCCCTGATGGTTCACTTACGCCACTGCTGTGGCATTGTCCTATTGAATTCGAATCGGACGACCCTGCAATCTCACTGTCCAGTGAAAAAGGCACAATCTGATTGCTCTCAGTTCCGGAACGTTGATGGGGAGGCGAGCTTCCTGTGCCGACCAACGGCCCTGGGCAGACAGCTGCCCCAGGATCCCTCCCCAGCCTGAAAGACTGGCATCCGTGGTGATGATCACCCACTGAAGGGGCAGGAACGACTTCCCCTGAATCAGGGCCGAGTCCCGAAGTCACCAGGTCAGAGACGCCCTGGTCTGGGAGCTCAGACGGATCAGAAGGTACAATGACTGAGGGGACCTGTCCCACCGAGCCAGAATTGCTCGCTGAAGGAGACGAGTGTGACTCTGGGCGAATGGTATTGCCTCGAACGACGAGACCATGAGCCCCAGCACCCGCATACAGAACCGTAATGAGGACTGACGGTGCGACAAGAGAGTGCGCACTACCGACTGCAGATACAGCAACTTGGCCGGAGGGAGGAACACCTTCGCCTGCTCTGTGTCTAGAATTAGACCCAGATACTCCAGGCGACGGGATGGAGAGACTGACGACTTCTGCAGGTTGATCAACCAGCCGAAGTCCTGCAGCGATGTCATTGTGATTCCCACATTCTCCTCCAGAGCCGAGGCGGACTCCGCTCGCAAGAGCAGGTCGTCTAGGTAGGCTACTACCGCAATGCCTCTCTGTTGTAGCAACGCTAACACCGGGGCTAGCAGTTTTGTGAAAACTCGAGGTGCTGAGGCCAGGCCGAAGGGGAGTGCCACAAATTGAAAATGGAGATCTCCCACCGCAAAGCGTAGGAAGCGCTGATGTCGTGGATGAATGGGTACATGGAGGTACGCATCCCTGATGTCCAGAGATGCCAGAAATTCCCCCTGATGAAGGGGGGCCACGACCAAGCGGATAGATTGCATCCGGAATTTCCGCCCCCTGACATACTGGTTCAGGGCCTTCAGGTCCAGTACGGGCCGAACCCCCCCTTTTTTTGGGAACCACGAATAGATTCGAGTAGAACCCTCGAAACGTCTCTTCTGGAGGCACTGGCACAATCACCCCCTGGTCTGAGAGTGCTTGTACAGCCCAAAAAAGAGCCTCCCGGCGTTCCTGCGGGAGCCCTAAATTCGACGGGAAGAACCTGTCTGGGGGTAGAGAACTGAACTCTATCCTGTACCCGGTGGACACCACTTCCCGGACCCAGCGGTCGGAAATGTGAGCCAGCCACCGGGCTCTGAAAGGAAGGTACTCTTACCTCCCGTGAAGTCCTTCATAATCTCATCCAAACGTGGACCAAATAGACGTCCACCCTGAAAAGGGAGGTTAGCAAGACCTTTTTTGGAAGCGTGGTCACCGGACCAAGAACGCAACCAAAGTATCCGTCTGAGTATGACGGCAAAAATCGTTATTCTGGATAACATCGGCAGTAAATCAACAGCCGCATCACAAAGGTACTGGAACTCTTGGAGCAAAAACTCAGCCCTCTGCGGCGCATCCATCAGGCGACCGTCTTCCAGATCCTTCAAGGCTGGTCGCACAGCGGAACCTGCCACCAGGAACAGCGACTTTAAAAGCGCCTCTGTTTTTATATCAGCGGGATCCTTTAAAGGAGTCCCTTCCAGAGGAATGGTCGTCGCCTTACTAAGGCGTGCTATCAATGGGTCCACCACAGGCGATTCCCATTTTTTCAAAAAGCTTTCCTCAAAGGGATAGCGAGCAGCGAACCGTTTTGACAGTGAAGAAGAGTGCTGTGGACGCTGCCATTCACGATAAAGAAAATGATCAAAAAATTCATTGTAGGGGTAAGCCTTGGGGGCCCTAGGGGGCCTAGAGGACCCACACACATACGCAGCAGACTGCGATTCGCCATCCTGACCCAGTCGCAGCTTTGTGCGAATGCCAGCGATAATGGTAGCAACCAGCGCTTTTTCGCACGCAGCCGCCGCCCCCTGATCCGCTTCGCCGTCCGATGGGCCCAGTTCCCCATCTGATAGGTCCACTGGGGTCCCTGAGACCCCTGAGGCCACTTCCGGCTCAGAATCCTCCCCTGATGAATAAAGAGGAGGAGGGGGACGCTTCTTGGGGGCCTGTTGGGCGACCTCCGCCCGGGGGAGAAATTCGCTAAAGACCGCCCGCAGCTGGTCCAAAAATGCCCCTTGCGCAGATTGCGCCTCCTCAGCAGGCTCAGCAGTGTAATCTGCCATTGTTTTCCCCCAGAAAACTCTTAGTGACACACAGGGGGACTAAAAGAGAATGAGGCACCCCCACACTGCCGCACACCACTGCCCCACAGTGCACAAGGGACCCCAGGAGGACTGCACCCACCGCCACCAGCACCCACAGGGAGCCCAGCTATACTTGCTGTTCCGCTGCCTGTAACCCTGGATGGATCGTCAGAGAGCCGCACCGCAAGATCACCACCGTTCAACAGAGAAGGGGAAACGCTGCACGCACGTGTATTGCAGAGGCATGCAGTCAAAATGGCCGCCGTTAAACACTAGAGGCCAAAAAACACCTTCAGGGAATGTGCAGTACCGCAAACGGCAACTCTGAGCGCTAGAGGGAAAGCCCCATAGGCCCAAAATGTCTGCGGCTATGGCAAAATGGCGGTGGTCGGCAGCGAAAAAACGACACGAACGGCCTAGAACGATCGGTGCGGTGCGGGGGGAAGGGGGGGTGCGGGGGGTGAACGGGAGCTCCACGCGCCCCACCAGCGGCTACCCAGCAAGAAAATTTTTTTTTTTTTTGTGTTGCGGTCGTCGGTCCCCCTTTCCGCCCGTAAAAAGGGGGGAAAGGCAGGAACTCTCACTCACCACTCCGATGAGCGCCGTGGGTAGCCACCCAGTCGCAGACCTTTCCGCCCCTTCTTGGGCGGTATGCTGCAGGCCAGAAAATCGCCCTTCCCGAATCGCATCTGGGGCTGGGCGCAAGGGGGGGTCACCCCAGGCCGCCCGCACGGAACGGGCATGATGCGGCGGGTCCCCATATGTCAGGACTGGCTCGCATCAGTCGGCCAGGTCGGGGAAAGTACAGAGCCCATGGATCCTCTATGCTCCGACCGGCTTCTTGATAGCAGATCAATGTCTTGATAGAAGTCAAATAAAAAGAAAAGGAAAAATTAAAATAAAAAATGGTCACAAACAGGACCACAAATTCCCCTAAAGGGAAGCCAGGTCAACTCTTTGCAAACTAGGCATAAAAACTGAAGAGCTATGCTATGAGGGGGTTTATGTAGGAAGAGAGGATGGCCCCCATGGGAGGGGCCAGCTGTTTCTTTTCCTTGCCTAGTTAACTCCTAGTGGGACAAGCATAAACCCCACACGTCATGATGAGCTGCGTCTGTCAGTGAACGATAGGAGAAAAATGTTAAAAAAACAAAAAAATTAAAAAACAAAAAATCCAAAAACAGTTGTACGTTTCTTTTTTTCTCTCTAATCTCTCTCTATTGTTAATATTTTGTATGCATACCTGTTTGTAACTCTTTTTATCATGTTTTCTTTGCAGGTATGTAATTTTTATGCTAATGCTTACCTATAATGTTATATTGTTAATGTGTTTAATAATTTTTTTCTTTTTAGCAGGTATGTCATTTTTTACGTTACTATGTTTTATTAATTGTTTATTCCTTTTCAGGTACGCCATTCAGCTGTAGCACTGATTTATTAATGGTGACAGCAAAAGCATTTGCTCCCACCATTCATAAAGCAGCGACTCCAGCGCTGTTGGCGGTGATTTCACCACCACAGTTAAAAAAAAGCAAATATACCGGAGCATAGGGGCAGTGGGTGGAAATTGGGGCGGTTTGCCCCTATGCTCCAGTATATTTTTTTAAAAATGTGGCTATGCCCACCATTAGAAGTGGGAGGATGAAGGGAGGTTTTCTAATCGTGGGCATACCCACCGATTGATTCTTTTTTTTCATTTAATCCACAGGCTGCATGAAAAAAAAGAACATTACTATATATGCCCAACAAGGACCAGTGACATAATAGTATGCTGCTGGTCTTCTCAGGCTCTCCTGTCCCACAGGGGTATGCGAGAATGCAGCTGGTGGTTCCGCCAGCTGACCATAGAGCTGACTGAAGACTAGAATGGCTCCAGTCATCTCCATGGCCTAAGAAACCGGAAGCTACGAGCATTTTGTGACTTTGGTATCGCCAGATATAAACAGTGCCATTGGGAAATTGGGGGAGCATCTTATCACACCGATTTTGATGTGGTCAAATGCTTTATGGGCTGGGGAAAGATCTAGAGTTTAGTAGACCCCAAATAAAAATAAAAAAATATGCGACAATACCTATTATTTTTATCATAGGGGGCATTTAAAATCCCTGTGAGAAAAATAAAAATGATAAAAAAAAAAGATGAACGGGACAGTGTAAAAATAAAATAAAAAGCAAAATGAATAATTAAAAAAAAAATGCACCCCTTCACCCCCATGCACGCGCGCAAAGGTGGACGCAAGGGTCAGTCTCGTGTCATATGTAAACAATAATTTCACCATGCATGTGAGGCATCAACGCAAACGTCAGGGCAGTAATTCTAGCAGTAGACCTCCTCTGCAGATCTTAAAAATGTATATAGTTTGTGTCGCTGCTTTGCGGGTGTGCGCATTCCGGCTCTGTCGGTGTCGGCGTGTCTGTCACCGACGGGGGTGAACAGCCATTGGCCATCGCTGTTTACCATCACGGCCGATCACAAACGGCACTTCCCCCATTCGCACGGTGCATGCGCGCGATCGGGAGCGCGCTGCGCGTCGGTGGCGGCGTGTTCCCAGAGAACACGGCCTGTCACCGACACTGGTATCAGCCGCCAGCCGGTGGCTGTTACCTTGTGATCGGCTGTGATCTACTTCACAGCCGATCACATCCAATGTAAACAGAGCGGTAACTGACTGTTACCAGCTCTTCTCTCCTCACACAGAGTCCAGTGTGAGGAAAGAAGAGCTGGGATCAGTGAGTTACTGATCTGTAAAGTAAAAACACACTGACAACTGCCCCCCCCAATGCACCTGTCACCCCAACAGTCACCCCATATGTCCCATAAAGTGCACCTGTCACCCATCACTCGTCAGTGACCATGGCCTGTCACCGTCACCCATCAGCGACCGTGGCCTGTCACCCATCAGTCACGTGGCGTGTCACCCATCACCCATCAGCGACCGTGGCCTGTCACCCATCACCCATCAACGACCATGGCCTGTCACCCGTGACCGTGGCGTGTCACCCGTCAGTGACCATGGCGTGTCACCCGTGACCGTGGCGTGTCACCCGTGAGTGACCGTGGCGTGTCACCCGTGAGTGATCGTGGCGTGTCACCCGTGACCGTGGCGTGTCACCCGTCAGTGATCGTGGCGTGTCACCGTCACCCGTCAGTGATCGTGGCGTGTCACCCGTCAGTGATTGTGGCGTGTCACCCGTCAGTGATCGTGGCGTGTCACATGTCACCCGTCAGTGACCGTGGCTTCTCACCCAGCCAGTGACCGTGTCACCCATCAGTGACTGTGGCGTGTCATCCGTCAGTGACCTAGCGTGTCACCTGTCACCCGTCAGTGACCATGGCGTGTCACCTGACAGTGACCGTGGCGTGTCACTGACCGTGGCGTGTCACCCGTCACCCATCAGTTAACCTGGTGTGTCAACCGCCACACATCAGTGACCAGGGCCTGTCACCCATCACTGACCGTGGTCTGTCACCTGTCACCCATCACTGACCATGGCCTGTCACCCATCAGTGACCACCACCAGTCACCCCTGGCCTGTCACCCATCACCCATCAGTGACCACCGCCAGTCACCCATCAGTGACAGAGACCAGTCACCCATCAGTGACCACCGCCAGTTACCCGTCACCCATCAGTGACCACCGCCAGTCACCCATCAGTGACCACCGCCAGTCACCCGTCACCCATCAGTGACCACCGCCAGTCACTTATCAGTGACCGTGACCAGTCACCCATCAGTGACCACCGCCAGTTACCCGTCACCCATCAGTGACCACCGCCAGTCATCCGTCACCCATCAGTGACCACTGCCAGTCACCTGTCACGCATTAGTGATCACCGCCAGACACCGGTCACCCATCAGTGACCACCGCCAGACGCCTGTCACCCATCAGTGACCACCACCAGACACGCGGCACCCATCAGTGACCACCGCCAGTCACCTGTCATGCATCTGTGACCACCGCCAGTCACTTGTCACACATTAGCGATCACCGCCAGACACCGGTCACCCATCAGTGACCACCGCCAAACACCCGTCACCCATCAGTGACCACTGCCAGACATGCGGCACCCATCAGTGACCACCGCCAGTCACCCATCAGTGACCACCACCAGTCACCCATCTGTGACCACTGCCAGTCACCTGTCACCCATCAGTAACCTCCACCAGTCACCCATCAGTGACCACCACCAGTCACCCATCAGTGACCACCACCAGTCACCCTTCAGTGACCACCACCAGTCACCCATCAGTCACCCATCAGTGACCACCACCAGTCACCCTTCAGTGACCATCACCAGACACCCGTCACCCATCAGTGACCACCGCCAGACACCCGTCCCCAACAGTGACCACCGCCAGACACCCGCCACCCATCAGTGACCACCACCAGTCACCCATCAGTGACCACCGCCAGACACCTGTCACCCATCAGTGACCACCGCCAGACACCCGCCACCCATCAGTGACCATCGCCAATCACCCATCAGTGACCATCGCCAATCACCTGTCAGTGACCGTCACACCCATGAGTAAACATCACCTGTAAAAGTCTCACACATTTGGCATCGCCATACTCAGGAGGAGTAGTAGAATGTATTTTGGGGTGTAATTTTTGCTATGTACATGCTATGTGTTGGAAATATCATATAAATGGACAACTTTGTGTAAAAATAAAAGCAGTTTCATTTTTTTCCTACAGTTTCCAAAAACCACTGAAAAAAATGACATGTTCAAAAGACTCATTATGCCTCATAGATTATTCGTTGGGGTGTTTGCTTTCCAAAATGGGGTCATTTTGTGGGCAATTCCATTGTCCTGGTGCTCCAGGACCTTCAAAAGTGTAATAGGTAGATGGTTGAGAAATGAGATGTGTAATTTGTGCTCGTAGAACGCCTGAAGGTGCAACTTCAATGTTGGGCCTCTGTATGTGGCCAGACTGTGTAAAAGTCTTACACATGTGATATCGCTTTACTCGGGGGGAGTAGTAGAATCTATTTTGGGGTGTCATTTTTGCTATGTACATGCTATGTGTTGGAAATATCATATAAATGGACAACTTTGTGTAAAAAAAATGCGTTTTCATTTTTTCCCCACATTTTCCAAGAACTACTGGAAAAAAATGACATGTTCAAAAGACTCATTATGCCTCATAGATTAGATGTCATTACATAGATGTCATTTTGTGGGCAATCCCATTGTCCTGGTGTTCCAGGACCTTCAAAAGTGTAATAGAGTGTTGAGAAATGAGATGTGTAATTTATGCTTCTAGAACGCCTGAAGGTGCTAGTTCAATGTTGGGCCTCTGTATGTGGTCAGGCTGTGTAAAACTCTCACACATGTGCTATCGCCATACTCAGGAGGAGTAGCAGAATGTGTTTTGGGGTGTTATTTTTGCTATGTACATGCTATGTGTTAGAAATATCTTATAAATGGACAACTTTGTGTAAATAAAATGCGTTTTCATTTTTTCCCCACATTTTCCAAAAACTACTGGAAAAAAATGAACCGTTCAAAAGACTCATTATGCCTCATAGATTATTTGTTGGGGTGTTTGCTTTCCAGAATGGGGTCATTTTGTGGGCAATTCCATTGTCCTGGTGCTCCAGGGCCTTCAAAATGTGATAGGTCTTCATGACATTAGATGTGTATTTTATGTCCCTAGAATACCTGACTGCACTCCCTGAATGTTGAGCCTCTGTATTTGGCCAGGCTGTGAAAAAGACCTGTGGTATCGCCATACTCAGGAGGAGTAGTAGAATGTGTTTTGGGGTGTAATTTGTGGTATGCATATGCTGGGTGTGAGAAATAACCTTTTATAATGACAATTTTATGGAAAAAAAAGAAAAGAAAAAAAAAATCTTCATTTTGCAAAGAATTGTGGGAAAAAATTACAACTTCAAAAAATTCACCATGCCTCTTACTAAATACCTTGGAATGTCTACTTTCCAAAAAGGGGTCATTTGGGGGGTATTTGTACTTTCCTGGCTTGTTAGAGTCTCAAGAAATTAGATAGGCCTTCAGTACATCTAGTGTGATCAGGTGTGATCAATTTTCAATGATTGGTACCATAGTTTGTAGACTCTATAACTTTCCCAAGGATAATTTTCCAAATAATATACACCGATTTGGGTTATTTTTACCAAAGATATGTAGTAGTATAAATTTTGGCCAAAATTTATGAAGAAAAATCACTAATTTGCTAATTTTTTTGACAGAAACAAAGAAAAAAGTATTTTTTCACAAAATTTTCAGTCATTTTTTATTTATAGCACAAAAAATAAAAAACCCACTAGTGATTAAATACCACCAAAAGAAAGCTCTATTTGTGTGAAAAAAAGGATGCAAATTTCATATGGGTACAATGTTGCATGACTGAGTAATTTTCATTCAAAGTGCGACAGCGCTGAAAGCTGAAAACTGGCCTGGACAGGAAGGGGGTTTTCCTGCCCAGTATTGATGTGGTTAAATATGTATAACATAGACATATCAGATAGATGTATAAAGATAGAAGTTAGATAGATGTATACGTTAGAAAGTATATTACTATATAAGATAAGTTGTAGTATGATTGTCTTTGTTTTTTGGTTTAACTGGGATGACCTGAAGCAACCTAAAGTGACAACCCCCTTCATCCCAGAGGTAAGTGTTGTAAGTATGAAGGTAAGTAGCTATGTATATAAAAATAAAATAAGATAGACACAATTAAGATAAAAAAAAAAGACAATAGACGTGTGCTTGGTCGTCTGTAAGGGTAGGTAGGAGGCTGTATTTTTTTAAACTGAATAAAGGTGTGTGCTTGGTCGGCTGTAAGGGGAGGTAGGAGGCCGTATTTTTTTTTTAAACTGGATAAAGTCGTGTGTTTGGTCGGCTGTAAGAGGAGGTTGGAGGCCGTATTTTTTTTAAAAAATGGATAAAGGCGTGTGCTTGGCCGGCTGTAAAGGGAGGTTGAAGGCTGTATTTTTTTAAAACAAAAAAAATTAGATTTAAAGATGAAATTATTATTTACTTTATATATGTACAAGATTGACATATCAGATAGATGTGTAAGATAGAAGTTCTATTATAAGGTAAAATAAGATACGATAGATGTACAAGTCAGAAAATATATTACCGTATAAGATAAGTTGTAGTATGATTGCCTTTTTTTTTTTATTTAAGTGGGATAACCTAAAGCAACTTAAAGTGACACCCCAATCATCCCAAAGGTAAGTGTGGTAAGTACGAAGGTAAGTAGCTATTTATATACAAATAAAATAAGATAGACCTAATTAAGATAAAGAAATAATAAAAAGACAAAAAAATAGATAAGATAAGATAGATACCATAGGAATATATATTATACACACACACACACAGTGGTTCTCAACCCTGTCCTCAAGTACCCCCAACAGGCCATGTTTTGGAATTTTTTCTTAGAATAGCTGTCTAAAATACCAAGCCGTTAATTTAACCGGTTCCACACCGCCTACCGTGTATTTACGGCGGCAGTGTGGACGCCGAGGAGTGTGCCCGCGGCTCGGGCAGACCCGATGTCCTCCGCCGAACCATGATGAGTGGCCAAAGCCAAAGAACGGGGAACCATCGATGTAAACATGGCGGTTCCCCGCTCTGTTAGTGGGGGCATGGGAGATCTACTGATCCCTGTCACTGGGATCAGTTAGATCTCTTATGCCCATGGTAGCCCAGTCCCCCCCACAGTTAGAACACACCCAGCGAACACAGTTAACCCCTAGATCTCCCCCTGCAGGTTAACCCCTTCACTGCCAATGATATTTATACAGTAATCAGTGGACATTTAAATTTCTGATCGCTGTATAAATGTCATTGGTCCCAAAAAAGTGTCAAAAATGTCCGACATGTCCACTGCAATATCGCAGTACCGCTAAAAATCGCAGATCGCCGCCATTACTAGCAAAAAAATAAAAACCCCAGAAATGAATTCTCATCATCCGTAAATGCACCCACTTTTGCGCAAACCAATCAATAAACGCCGATTGCGATTTATTTTTTACCAAAAATATGAGGAAGAATATAAATTGGCCAAAATCTATGAAAAAAAAATATTTTTTTATATTTTTTTTTTGGATTTGTATTTTAGCAAAAAGGAAGAAATTTGTTTTTTTTTTTTGCAAAATTGTCGCTCTTCTTTTGTTTATAGCGGCGATCAGAAATGACGCAGAGGTGATCAAATACCACCAAAAGAAAGCTCTATTTGTGGGGAAAAAAGGACGCTAATTTTGTTTGGGTACAAGGTCGCACGACCGCACAATTGTCAGTTAAAGCGACGCAGTGCCGAATCAGTGCCCCCACTCACCACACAGGTAAGTGTGGTAAGTATGTAGGTAAGTATGTATGTATATAAAAATAAAATAAGATAGATATAATGAATATAATAAGAAAAAAAAAATTGGATAAGATAAAATAGATGGATAGAAGTTAGAAAGTATAAGACACATTGTAGTAAGCTGTCTTTGCTTTTTTTGTTTAACTAGGATGACCTGAAGCAACTAAAAGGGACGCTTCCATTCATCCCAAAGGTAAGTGTGGTAAGTATGTATATAGAAATAAAATAAGATAGATATAATTATAAGATTAAAAAAAAAATGAGATCAGATAAGATAGATGGATAAGTTTGAAAGTATAACATAAGTTGTAGCATTATTGTCTGTGTTCTTTTTGGTTAACTGGAATGACCTGAACCAATTTAAAGCGGAGTTCCACTCATTTTTTTGTTTATTAAAAGTCAGCAGCTACAAAAAGTGTAGCTGCTGACTTTTAATAAACTGTAACTTACCTGTCTACCGGTCCAGAGATGGAGCCGCACGGAGCCTCGCTCGTCTCCCCCCTCCTCCCGACGGCCCCGCCATTCCTAGTGTGGGCACCCGGCCCGGCTTCACGGCCGGGTACCCACTGCATATGCGCGAGTTGCACTGCGCATCCCTAGTAGCCAGGCAATCTTCTGGGACCTGTGACATGTCCCAGAAGATTGCCAGGAGGGAGGGGCCGCCTAGGAGGAGAGGAGGAGTCGCCTAGGCGGCCCAGAGGCGGAAGGTGGAAGAGGGACAGGAAGTCCCTCTGAAACCTGGGGACACACCCCCCCCCCAAAAAAAAAATGACATGCCAAATGTGGCATGTAAGGGGGTGAGGAGTGCTTAAAGCGGAAGTTCCATTTTTGGGTGGAACTCCGCTTTAAAGTGATACCCACATTCATCCCAAAGGTAAGTGAGGTAAGTATGTAGGCAACTAGGCATGTATATAGAAATAAAATAAGATAGATATAATTATTAGACAAACAACAAAAAAATTGAGATAGATGGATAATATAGAAGGCATATTATAAGCTAAGTTGTAACAAAGGAGTGTGCTTGGCTGCCTTTAACCACTTGCCGACCTTGTGCCGCCTTTTTACTGCGTCAGTGTGGCTCTATTCTGCGTATCGCCGTAAAATAGGCGGCGATCCTCGGACGTGCAGCTAGTGCCCGTCACACTCTGCAGGAATGTGCCCGCAGCTCGAGCAGACCCGATGTCCGCCGGCAAGCCGCAATGAGCTGTCAGAGTGAAAGAACGGGGAACCGCCGATGTAAACATGGCGGTTCCCCGCACTGTCACTGGGATCAGTTAGATCTCTTATGCCCAAGGTAGCCCAGCCCCCTCACAGTTAACCCCTTCACTGCCCCCTGCAGGTTAACCCCTTCACTGCCAATGACATTTAAACAGTAATCAGTGCATTTTTATAGCACTGATCGCTGTATAAATGCCAATGGTCCCAAAAAAGTGTCAAAATGGTCCGACATGTCCGCCGCAATATCGCAGTACCGCTAAAAATCGCAGGTCGCCGCCATTACTAGTAAAAAATAAAAAAATAATAAAAACCCCAGAGAATTCTCATCATCCGTAAACGCGGCAAATTTTGCGCAAACCAATCAATAAACACCAATTGCGATTTTTTTTTTTACCAAAAATATGAGGAAGAATATAAATTGGCCAAAACCAATGAATAAATTTGTTTTTTTATATTTTTTTTTGGATTTGTACTTTAGCAAAAAGTAAGTAAAAAGTGCCGAATCGCAAAAAGTTCTCTGGTCCTAACGTGGGAAATCCTTCCGGGGCTGAAGAGGTTAAGGGGGAGGTTGGAGGCCGGATTTTTTTTTTAACCACTTCAGCCCCAGAAGGATTTCGCACTGTAGGACCAGAGCACTTTTTGCGATTCAGCACTGCAACGCTTTAACTGACAATTGCACGGTCGTGCGACGTTGTACCCAAACAAAATTTGTGTGCTTTTTTCCCACAAATAGAGCTTTCTTTTGGCGGTATTTGATCACCTCTGCGTCATTTCTGATCACTGCTATAAACAAAAAAAGAGCAACAATTTTGCAAAAAAAAACAATATTTCTTACTTTTTGCTAAAATCCAAATCCAAATAAAAAATATAAAAAACGAATTTATTTATTGGTTTTGGCCGATTTATATTCTTCCTCATATTTTTGGTAATAAAAATAAATCGCAATCGGCGTTTATTGATTGGTTTCCACAAAAGTTGCCGCGTTTATAAACCATGAGAATTCATTTCTGGCGTTTTTACAACTTTTTTTTTTTACTGGTAATGGCGGTGATCTGCGATTTTTATCGGGACTGCGATATTGGGGCGGAGATGTCAGACATTTTTGACACTTTTTTGGGACCAATGACATTTATAGAGCGATCGGAAATTTAAATGTCCACTGATTACTGTATAAATGTCACTGGTAGTAAAGGGGTTAACCGCTTAACAACCGCCCCATAGAAATTGACGTCTACAGGGCGGTTGCTTAATTCTGGGAGGACGTCTATTGACGTCCTCCCAGAATCGCGGTTCCCGCGCGCCCCCTGGGGCGCGCACACGGGAACATCCGTGACCGTCGGGTCCGGGGGAGCCGACTGATCACGGATCGGGGTGAATGGCCGCTGTGCGCGGCCTTTCACCCCGTGATCGCGCCGTCAAATGACGGCGCGATCACATGTAAACAAGCCGGCGCTTCCGTCTCTCCTCTCCGCACCGATCGGTGCAGTGTGAGAGGAGAGAGGGGGGAGAGAAGACGTGCAGCAGCGCTGTGGGCGATGTGCAATGCCCACAGCGCTGCCTAGTAACAATATACTCCCCCCCACCATCTGTTTACCACCCACCCACCACCCCCCAGCCACCATCAGCCACCCACCACCCACCCAGCCATCATCAGCCACCCACCACCCACCCAGCCATCCACCCCCCACCCATCCTCACCCAATCCATCCTCACCCACCCACCCATCCATCCATCCATCCATCCATGCTCACCCATCCATCCATCCAGCCATGCATGCTCATCCACCCAGCCGTGCTCACCCATCCAGCCATGCATGCTCATCCACCCAGCCGTGCTCATCCATCCATCCATCCATGCTCACCTACCCAGCCGTGCTCA
>BLSH010185965.1:1274140-1295171 GCA_018402905.1 Glandirana rugosa
CTAAACATGACTCTCCTCTCTGACCCCTTCCCATTATCAACGTTAAAACCGACACGCAATATGTGAGGACTGAGGATGTGAGATACACAATGGATACTTACTGTTGACGTGAGACACGCAACATTCATTCCAATGGGATTTCTGATGTCAGGCGATTTGAGGCGAATTGGGGCGACACAAGTCGGATCGCAAATCGCCTAGGATCGCCTCAGTGTGAACCGGCCCTTAAACACTGCCATCACTGAGCAGCAAATTATATCACCTGTGATGTATTTCAGTTATCCTGCAAACCTGGCCTGTTGGGGGGGGTCCCGAGGACCGGAGTTGAGAACCACTGCTGTAAGGCATGGAGTGCAGGGATGTGTAATGTAAGGGTAATGTGAGTGCAAGGGTCATGAGTATACAACGCACAGAGTGCAGTTGTCATTCATAGGTAACACATAGAGTGTAGGAGTCAGGAGTGTATAACGCACAGCCAAAATTGCAACTATTACCCTTCCCCAGTCTCTCCTCTCAGTACAAATCTTTGACCCCCAAATCCCCTTCCTAGGGTTGCCACATTATCCCTTTAATCCAGGACACATATTAATTATACAGGTTCTGTGGCTGATTAAGGTGGTAATTAAACTCACTTGGTGCCTTATCTGCATTAACCACTTCAGCCCCGGAAGGATTTCACACTTTAGGACCAGAGCACGTTTTGCGATTCGGCACTGCATCACTTTAACTGACAATTTTGCGGTCGTGCGACTTTGAACCCAAACAAAATTTGCTTCTTTTTTTCCCCACAAATAGAGCTTTCTTTTGGTGGTATTTGGTCACCACTGCGTCATTTCTGATCGCCGCTATAAACAAAAAAAGAGCAACAATTTTGCAAAGAAAACAATTTTTCTTACTTTTTGCTAAAATACAAATCCAAAAAAAAAATATAAACATTTTTTTTCATCAGTTTTGGCCGATTTATATTCTTCCTCATATTTTTGCTAAAAAAAAAACGCAATTGGCGCTTATTGGCTGGTTTGCGCAAAAGTTGCCGCGTTTACAAATTATGAGAATTAATTTCTGGGTTTTTTAATTTTATTTTTTACTAGTAATGGCGGCGATCTGCGATTTTTAGTGTTACTGCGATATTGGGGCGGACATGTCGGACCATTTTGACACTTTTTTGGTACCATTGTCATTTATACAGCGATCAGTGCTATAAAAATGCACTGATTACTGTGTAAATGCCATTGGCAGTGAAGGGGTTAACCTGGAGGGGGCGCTCTAAGGGTTAACTGTGTTCCCTGGGTGTGTTCTAACTGTATGTGGGCTGGGCTGGCAGGGGGAGGGGAGTGATCACGGCTTCCATATACAGGAAGCCTGTGATCACAGCCCTTCCCCCTCTATGAGAAAGAAGATCCGTGTTTACTTACACGGATCTCCGTCCTCTCACTGCGGGGGGGCCATCGCGGGTAGCCGGCGGCGATCGAGTCCACCCTACCCGCTCCCCCTGAACACAGTGAGCGCGCGAGCGTGCCTCAGGCGGCGCGTGCTCACAATACTAGTTATCGCGGCCGCAACCAACAATCTCTACTCCCAGTGAAATGTCCCCTCCTGCTGAAATCAACCCATCCAGCACAAATCTTTGCTACCCCCCCATCCTACCTGCTATCACAAATTCGTTGTCCCATTCCCCTGCAAATCCCCTTCCTCTCCCAGCACCTATCCCCCCTCCCAGTACAAATCCTGCTTTCCCCTCACAAATAACCCCTTCCAGCACACATCCTTTACCCCATACCAATACCCCTCCTAGAACAAATGCAGTGAGTGCAGTGCATGGCAGTAAATGGTGAACATGGCCAGGTTGCGCCGAGTAGTGGGAGTGGTTTAAACAAAACTTGTGCCTATTCTCTGTATACAATGCATGCACATGCTACAATCCTTGTTACATGGTGTTACTCACTGTGCCACAAGTGACAGCTTCACATACACTTATAAACCACATGTCAAATGATCATTATTTAAAAACTGAACTCATACCATATACTTTCTGCACCCAGGAAGCTAACACACCTACCTTAAAGAACTTCATTAACTGCATCCCGTCTGCCCTTTGGCAGTTCTACTGCTACAGGGAGGCAGCTGTGCATTGGATCACATATATATGTGTGTGTGTGTGTGTGTGTGTGTGTGTGTGATCCCGCGCTTCCTGGTTGGAGGGTGGGGCGTTCATGCACACCGATCACATGAAACCAATCGGAAAGTGCCGGGTACTCGATGTCTGCTGGCATGCACTGATTGTTGGGCGGTGAGACAGAACTTCGATCTGCTTATGTACACAAGGCAGATGACAGATCTGACAGGAGGGAAGGGATGGAGTTTATGTCCCATTCCCAGCCAGTGTCATTAGTACAGTGACTGTGCATATTTTTAGCACTGATCACTGTATTAGTCTCACTGGTCCCCAAAATGTGTCAAAAGTATCAGAATGCCCACCATAATATCGCAGTCGCTGATCATCGCCATTACTAGTAAAAATAAATGAATAAATAAAAATATCCTATAGTTTGTAAATGCTATAACTTTTGCCCAAACTAATCAATATACGCTTATTGGTATTTTTTGTACCAAAAATATGTAGCAGAATACATATTGGCCTAAATTTATGAAGAGATTTGATTTTTTTCAATTTTTTTTATTGGATATGTTTTATAGCAGAAAGTAAAAAATATATCTATATATTTTTTTAAAAAATTGTTGGACTTTTTGGTTTTCAACTCAAAAAATAAAAAACGCAGAGGTAATCAAATACCACCTAAAGAAAGCTCTATTTGTGGGGAAAAAGGACATCAATTTTATTTGGGTACAGTGTAGCATGACTGTGCAGTTGTCAGCCAAAGTAACGAAGTGCCGTATCGCAAAAATGGCCATCATGAAGGGGGCAAATCTTCTGGGGGTCAAGTGGTTGTTGAGACAATGAAAATTGTGATCAGGACTTTGCTACAAAAACAAAACCTATATAGCGCAGTGGTCAGAAGCATGTAGTGTTTAGAGTGCAGCAGTCATGGCTAAGTTGTGCATAGCATAGAGTATACAAGTGCAGCAACCAGAGTGCAAATATCAGGACTAAAATTCATGGCAACGTTTGTAGAGGAAAAATGTCAGGAGAATGAGCCTCTATACATTTTTGAGGTGAGGGTACCCCCATAAATGTAGGTGGTCATTCATGTGTGTTCTCCCTTAGGAGTTGGTGATCAGTATTGTGTGTGCCCCTTAACCACTTCCCCGGGGTTGATGTCATATGACATCGGGTAGTTTGAGTGGAGACATCTGGATGATGCCTGCAGCTACAGGCATCATCCAGATACCTTTTATTTTGGCCAGCGATTCTCTGTAATGTAAAAGACATCATAGCTGCTGTTTAGCCGCTTGATGGCTTTTACAGGTGGCGAGAGGTGAGGTCTATGGGTTTACCATAGAGCTGGAGGTGGACCAGATGGTCCCCAGCAATCTCTATGACCCTAGCAGGCTGGAAGGGACATCATAACATCACTTCCGGCTCTGGCAGATGTAAAGACTGCCATTTGTTTTAGCTGGAAAGCCTGAGAAGTGATAAAAAAAATAAAAATAAAGGCAAACTATAAAAATAAACAAAAAAAATAATAGAATTTTTTAAAGCACCCACATCCTCACACACAGAAGCGAACGCATACGTAGTTTGCACCCACATGTGTTAACGACATTCAAACCACGCACATAAGGTATCGCTGCAATCATTAGAGGGAGAGCAATATTTCTAGCACTAGACCTTTAAACTGGTAACTTGTAAAAATATTTAAAGTGTTGCCTATGGAGATTGTTAAGTACTGTAGTTTGGCGCCATTCCACGACTGTGCACAATTTTAAAGGGTGACATGTTTGGTATCTATTTTCTCGGCATAAAATCATCTTTTATATTTTAACAAACAATTGGGTTATCTATTGTGTTTTTTTGCATTTAAATTCATTAAAGTGTATTTTTTTTTTAAAAAAATTACATTTGAAAAATTTCTACGGAAATACCATGTGACATAAAAAAAATTGCAATGACCACCTTTTTATTTCCTAGGGTCTCAGCTAAAAATATATATACAATGTTGGGAGTTCGGAGTGATTTTCTACCAAAAAAAATGATGATTTTTAAATGAAGGAGAGAAATGCCAGAATTGGCTTGGGTGGCAAATGGTCAAAGGGGTTGTAAAGGCAGAAACTTTTTTATTTTAACCACTTCCTTACCGGCGTATAGTTATAATATGCCATCAAGGTGCACTCCCCATCCTGGGTGGACGTCATATGACGTCCCGCTGTTTTCACCACTCTGCGAGCCCCCAGGGGCCCGCATCACGGCGATCCGGTGTGTCCCTCGGGACTCAGCCCATCCCTGATTGGCTCTTTACCATGTGACCAGCTGTGTCCTATCACAGCCGGTTACTTCCAACGTTGACGTTTATCCCTGTGCCTCGGGGGTGATCACGGTTGAGGCTTGTCTCTCGGACAAAGCCCAGCTCCGATCAAGGTAAGGAGCCAATGAAATTGTCTCTTTACCACGTGACCGGCGGGTGTCCAATCACAGCCAGTCACAAATGTCAACAAAGCGATGGTAACTTGCTGTTACCGGGTGCTTCTCCTAACACCGTTCCACCTGTACGGTTTAGGAGATATTTCCCTTCTAATCTTCTGCGGTGTTGCGCTGTGTATGTCCAGGCAAAAGGCCGGACCTTGCCAGAAAGACGATTCCCACGCGCATGCGAATGGCCGGAGCTGCATACCCGGAAGCAAGATCCAAGGGAAGATGTCCGCTCTCTCAGAGGGGACCAAGCAGCCCGGTCGGATCTTCCTTTCAAGGTGAGTATTTCTTAATGAGCTAGTATGCGGTGCATACTAGCTCATTATGCTATTGTCTTGCAAGTTTTTATTTTTTTTTCCGGGTAGACAACCGCTTTAATCAGCCACAGAACCTGTGTAATTATTGTGTGTCCTGGATTAAAGGGATGATGCGGCAACCCTAGTCTCCTTACATCAGGGTGTCTGTGCGGCCTGCTGATTTATTTGGCCTCCGCGCCATTTACTGGCACTGGAGGCAGGGAACAACCAAGAGGCGGAGCTTGTGGCAACGAAAGCAGCTGACAATAGAAATTCTATTGTCAGCTGCTTTGCATTGCCACCAGGCTCCGCCTCTTGGTTCTTCCTCGCCGCTGGACTCCAGTAAAATGGCGAGGGAGACAGAGCCAGTGCCGGCTGCGGACCTCTAGCGGCAGAGGAATCTGGGAAAATCGGATTTAAAATCCTGGGAAATTCGGAAGTGTTGGCAAGTATGCATTTTTATAAATCACATCTTCGGTGCCCATCATCCTTATCTAAAACAGAAAACTTCGCACAGCGGTCATGGCTCCAGACAAAACTGAACACAGGAAAGTAATAAAAGATAAGGCAGCTACATACATTGTAATTGAATGCATGAGCAGCCGAAACGACTCACAAAACTAACAGTTTTACAAGTTTTACCTCACAAAACAGTCTCCCTCATTCATTCCCTCGTCAGCCATATTTACTACTGGCATACAATAAGCTCCTGTATAAAATCCCCACTCGGACTTTGATAGTTTTTTATTACAAGTGTTCTCTTTTTTTAAATTTACAAACAATTATTTATTATCAAGCGTATTTTCAAGGAAACATTAACATTTCCATTACTTGTGCCCAATGTGTAGCCCGAGACAAAGATGGCGATTACGTCCTCGCACACACTCAGTCCCGCTCTTAGCATCACTGCAGAAGATTTCGCCCCCTAGTGGTCCGGCATCCAGGAGCGGTACCATCCCTCAGCATCACACACTGGAAGGGGATAACAGAAGGCGGCCGGGAGGGTAAGAAGAGCGATGCTTGTGTGCAATGTGTGCATATTGTGCGGTATGGAGAGCGGTGCAAATGTTAGCCGGCATCATGCTGCAGTGTGATTGGGAGATGAATGGTTGTTTGCATGAATGGAGCGCCTTGTGTGTATCCCTAGCTGACCATGGTGCTGCAGGAGGGGGGTGATGAGGATGGCAGGGATCAGTACATGGAATGTCAGGGTGTGTGCTCCCTGCACAGGAGCCTAGGCGTGTGACAGCGGAAGGTGCAGCCAAGGATGAGCTGGAAATCAGTTCTTGTCTATGGAGACAGCTGGGTGTGTTACAGGCATCTGCAAGCTGCACATTTCCTATGGAGCACATAGATGAGATGCTGCAGCCCCTCCACCAAAGCAGGTGAAAGATGCCATGGGGGATTTAAATGTCCATGCCACATTGATGGCACAGGATGAGCAGGCTGCAGAGATGCTTAGGACTCCTCTATGGATTGATGTATATGGATCACTAGCTGATAGCTGGTTAGTGAAGCCTGGGGATGAAGGGTCTGACAGGTGGGACTTTGCTAAAGGTGCTGGAACTACACTGATCAGCCATAACATTATGACCACTGACAGGTAAAGTGCATAGCACTGATTATCTTGTTACAATGGAATCTAAGGTGGGTGGGATCTATTAAGCAACAAGTGAACATGTTTTCCCTGAAGACAATGTGTTGAAAGCAGAAAAAAAATGGGCAAGCGTAACGATTTGAGCGACTTTGTCAAGAGCCAGATTGTAATGGGTAGACGGCTGGGTCAAGTGGCATCCATGGGTTAGAATGGATGGTCATCATGTTATCACTGTAAATGTGGATGGCACGGGAAGAGCAGGCTGCAGAGATACGTAGGACTCTTCTTTGGATTGATGTATGGATTTCTTGGAAGTGAAGCCAGGGGACACAGGATCTGACAGATGGGACTTTACTCATGGTGCTGGAAGTATATGCTGCATATAACAAAGTCATTTCTGCTCCTGCAGTACAATCCAATCACTGGTCATGCCTCCAATGCAGATTGTGCGTTCCTCTGTGTGTTCAGCACTTACAAGGGATTGGTCCTTCCACTGATTCTGTACAGCATGGGTGCTCCACTTGTGGCCCTCCAGCTGTTGCAGAACTACAAGTCCCATGAGGCATTGCAAGCTGCTGACAGTTACAAGCATGACTCCCAAGGGCAGAGACATGATGGGACTTGTAGTTCCTCAACAGCTGGAGGGCCACAGGTTTAGTACCCATGCTGTACAGGATAGCCTATGTCTCTGCTGTGCCTTGGCCATATGCTGATGAATCGTCTGAAATTCACAGTGGGTGAATCGCCTCCTGCCAGATAACCCTCGATTGAAAAATTGTGGGAACCAGATTCAACATTTTTGGCTGAACTGTGGTTGTATCCAATCGGATGCAGCCGCTGTTCAAGTATTTTGACAGCCAGTGGGGCCGACTGTCAGAATGCAATGACCACAGAGGGAGATTTGTCCTCGGCGCTGTGTAGTGTGAACGGAAGAATCTGTTCGATTTTTATTTATTTTTTTATGTTTAGTCTGCTATATGGCCAGCTTTAGTTGTATTGTTTCTATATTGCTCCATTGCAATAGTTTTATAGTTGGGCGTAATCATAGAAAGCTATGTTGTCCTTGGTTATATTATTATTTATTACAGATATTTATATAGCGCTATCCATTTTATGCAGTGCTTTACACATTCACAGCAGTGCCTGCCCTCAAGGAGCTTACAATCTATCTCACACAGACATACACATACACATACTAGAACCAATTTACCCACCACCTTGTCTTTGCAGTATGAAAGGAAACCCACCCAATCACAGGAAGGACATGCAAACTACATTCAGATAGTGCCCTTGACAGGATTTGAAGCAAGTACACCAATGCGACAGGGCATAAGTTCTAATCACTTTGACACTATTATCCTCAAGGTCATAACTATCTAAGTTGTAGCAGAAGTTTAGTATACCTAAATAACCTAAAAACAGAGCGCGATAAATAATGACAAAGCAGTTTTGAATTTTTCTTACATTTGATGGATCTACAGCAAAAACTGAATTGAAACAATTGGGGGTGTTTTAAAATGTATCAAAAGCCAAAAATGTTATTTTCTTCTTCTATTTTAGCTAGTCACCATTTTTGTTCCTCAGAGGAACCTTTAAAATAATTTCCAGGTTTTGGGGAACCCCAGCTAAATGTATTCCGTGTGAAGAATCCTGCCTTACATCAGTGGCCAGTAGGAAGAATGACACCCATACATTGGTGGCAAGTAGGAAGAATGACACCCATACATTGGTGGCAAGTAGGAAGAATGACAACCATACATTGGTGGCAAGTAGGAAGAATGACACCCATACATTGGTGGCAAGTAGGAAGAAGGACACCCATACATTGGTGGCAAGTAGGAAGAGTGTCCCCCTTACATTGGTAACTAGTGGGAAGAATGCTCCAGTTACATTGGTGGCCAGTAGGAAGAACCTCCTTACATTGGTGAAATTTAGGAAGAGTGTCCCCCATTACATTGGTGGCTAGTGGAAGAAATGCTTGATACATTGATGGCCAGTAGAAGGGATGCCCCCCTTATATTGGTAGCTAGTGAAACGATTGCCCCCTTACATGGTGGCTAGTGGGAGGAATGCTCCATTTACATTGGTGGCCAGTAGAAGGAATGCCCCCATTATATTGGTAGCTAGAGGAAAGAATGCCCCCTTGCATTGGTGGCTAGTAGGAACAACGCCCTCATATATTGGTGACCAGTAGGAAGTATTCCCTCCTTACATTGGTGGTCAGAATGCCAACCCTAAAAAGATCATTGGTGTAATGCTGCTGGCTCAAGTGGTGTTGGCTCCAGAACGATGCAGGCACCGTCAGATGCCAGGTCAGTCAGCCAAATAATCTACAGCAAAAGCTGCATTGAAACGATTTAGGAGTGTTTTACATTTTATCAAAAGCCAAAAAATGTTTTTTCTTTTTTTATTTTAGATAGTCACCTTTTTTGTTCATTTTTTTGTTTGGATCATCCTTTCTTAACCTGCTTACCTCAGAGGAACCTTTGAAATAATTTTCAAGTTTTGTGGAACCCCAACTAAAATGTATTCAGTAGGAAGACTACCCCCTTACATTAGTGCCCAGTAGGAAGAATGACCTCCGTACATTGGTGGAAAGTAGGAAGAGTGTCCCCCTTACATCTGTGGCTAGTGGGAAGAATGCTCCAGTTACATTGGTGGCCAGTAGGAAGAATAACCCTCTTATGTTGGTGGAAACTCAGAAGAGTGTCCCCCTTACAGTGGTGGCTAATGGGAGGAATGCTACACTGGTGGCCAGAGGAAGAATGACCCACTTACATTGGTGAAAAGTAGGAAGAGTGTAACCCGTTACATTGGCGGCTAGTGGGAGAAATGATCCAGTTACATTGGTGGCCAGTAGAAGGAATGCCCCCTTATATTGGTAGCTAGTGAAAAGAATGCCCCCTTACATTGGTGGCTAGTAAGAACAATGCCCCCATATATTGGTGACCAGTAGGAACGCTGCTGGCTCAAGTGGGGTTGGCTCCAGAACGATGCAGGCACCGTCAGATGCCAGGTCAGGCAGCCAAATGATCTACAGCAAAAACTGGATTGAAGCATTTTTGAGGGGGGGGGGGGTTAAATTCAGTCAAAAGCCAAAAAAATGATTTTGTTTCTATTATTTTAGATAGTCACCTTTTTTGTTAGTTTTTTTTTGTTTAGATCATCCTTTCTTAACCTGCTTTCCTCATAGGAACCTTTGAAATAATTTTCAAGTTTTGTGAAACCCCAGCTAAAGTGTATTGAGATCATTGTAATGCTGCTTACTTAAGTGGCGTTGGCTCCAGAATGATGCAGGCCCAGCCAGATGGGAGGTCAATCAGCCAGAGCCAAAGGATCTTCTAGCAACCTTTGGAGGAATCCATGGAACCCTGGTTGAGAAGGACTGTTTTAGATAGTTGCCCTTTCCCCATTGGGTTGATCCTTCTTGCAGACAGAACCGAAAGCAAGAGATTATCCCCTCATGGAGATTTGTCACCAGAACTAATGTTCCCATCGGAAGATTTCCCCTCTAGTTCTATTCTTGTGACAAATGAAAATTGGGATTTTTCCTCACTTTCAGTCCCACTGACAGAAACCACCAATATACATAGAGAGGGTGAATCTCCCTAGCAGGGACATGGACAGCAGTAAAACAAAACAAAAGCTAAGTCTAGGTTCACATCTATGTGGGTGGTTCCCACTATGGGTCCACACCTGTTCCCGCATCCACAACCACCTGCACAGAAAAACGTACTGGATGTGTGCGAATGCCATTAATCCTAATGACATATTGCACGCACTGGAAATCAAACACACATTAGGAACTGCCTGCACTTGTGATTCCCGTGTGGACTGTGATTCCAGAAATGGTGCAGAATTCGCAGGAACCTTTTCCAAACATTTCAGGAGTCACGGCAGCCCATTCAAATGAATGGGCTGCTGTGGCCACGCGAAACGTGGCTCGCATAGCCGCTTACAAGCAATTTAACCTCTGCAGTGTTGAGGGGGGGGCACTACAAAGTTGAATTTTTAAAATTCTTGGAGTTGGGCTTTAAGTATACTAAAAGCTGCTTTACTGGAAGAAGTAAGGAAACATATGCTTCAGTTATATTCCTCTTTTATAACACTTTTATTACTACTCTATAGTAGGGGTGGACTTAGGTGTGTCCAGATCATAGTCCCAACCCACCTGAGCAACCCCGCCAGGAACCCTCACTGCACGCCGGCAATCATAGGCAGTCAGGCATTTCCTGCCCACAGCTGCACATACACATGCTGCCTATGGTTGGCGGTGTGCAATGATGGCTTCCTGGCGGAATTGCTCAGGTGGGTTTGGACTACGATCTGAAAACACCTGAGCCCATCCCAACTCTATAGGTGCTTATCAAAAACTGTGGGTTACTAAGGGCCAGTTCACACTGTGGCCATTGTGCTGCAATGTGAAGTGTTGTCCAATGCAGACAGAATGCAAAGTCAAGGTGAAAATCCTTGCTTGGAATAGAGCATGTTCACACCAACACACTGTACTGGTGTGTGCTGCAACATAATGCAGGTATCATTTTATCAAGCCACATCGCAGGCCACCGCGTGTCACTGCACCACACCAGGCGCTCTGCCTGTATCTGTACACCAACTTACAGTTGGTCTTAATTGCCTTCAGTTTTGTTAGCTATGAACTAATGGTATATATCTTTGAGTTTGGGGCAGCCCTAGCACAATTCTGTAAAAGTGTTACTATGAAGAACTTCCTGAATCTTCCGCACATTTTGGTAAAGCTACGGAAATTGGCAGCAGGGTATTCTGAATCTGGCATAGAACCTTTTCAAAGAGCCATACCATCAGAAATGCGGCACAGTTGCTTAATCGAATACGCCCTATAGAGTTCACGTATCAATGCTATATGGTGGTGTCAAGTAAACCTGTCAATTTGCCCATTCATGCCAAAGTAACCGGTTCCATTGATAGACCACCTCCTCAACTATTGATGACAACTTACGTATATGGTAACGGCGATTGACTACTCTGCAGCAAATCGGGAGAGGAAGAGAAATGGGTCACATGCTCCTTCATACCAGGAAATATGGGGTATCTCATAGGACAAGGACTCGGAGGCAGAGGAAGGCAAGTATCTACAACAGAGAGGTTGGCCATTCAGGAGACCTTGTTACTTTACCGTGAATGGGAATAGATTAGTAACTGTAAAAAATAAGCACAAAGGTGCACACCGCTCTGAGCTGTCTATAGCCAGTTCAATCAGGGGAAATCCCAGACGGCATACCTGCAGCAGGTGCTCTGACTCTGGACATCCCTCCCATGTTCTGGAAACAATGTTTAACCTGTTCCTTACCGAGTCATTGTGAATTGACGTCGGCAGGAACCTCTCGTCGATCCGGGCCGACGTCATATGATGTCAGGCGCTTCTCGCCGCTACTACGGGGCCCTGGGGGGCCCGCAGAGCAGCGATCACAGATCGATCGTCTGCCGGGGGGTCATGTCGTCCCCCCCGATCGGGGTAAAGAGACAATAAAATTGGCTCTTTACCACGTGACCGGCTGTGTCCAATCACAACCGGTCACTATCGATCTCCACGTGCACGCCGCTCGTGCGTGCCCCCGGGGCGTGCAGCGCGGCAATCGGGGCTGAGGCTTGTCCCTCGGACAAAGCCCAGCTCCGATCAGTGTAAAGAGCCAATAGAATTGGCTCTTTACCACGTGACCGGCTGTGTCAATCACAGCCGGTCATGTGATGTAAACAACCGTTCTCCCTGTCACACACTGATCGTGTGTGACAGGGAGATTGCGGTAACAGTTGTTACCGCCTACTGTACACCAAGCACACTAATCACCCCCCCCCCAAATAAACAGGACCTGTCACCACCCCATCAAAGTACCTGTCACAGCCCATCAGAGTACCTGTCACCTGTCCATCAAAGTACCCCAGTACCTGTCACCTGTCCATCAAAGTACCCCAGTACCTGTCACCTGTCCATCAGCCTACCAGAGTACCTGTCACCTGCCCATCTGAGTACCCAAGTACCTGTCACCAGCCCATCAGCGTACCCGAGTACCTGTCACTTGCCCACCTGAGTACCTGTCACCTGCCCATCAGAGTACCCGAGTACCTGTCACCAGCCCATCAGAGTACCCGAGTACCTGTCACCTGCCCTTCAGATTACCCGAGTACCTGTCACCAACCCATCTGAGTAACTGAGTACCTATCTGCAGCCCATCAGAGTACCCAAGTACCTTTTACCAATCCATCAGATTACCCGTGTACCTGTCTCCAGCCCATCAATGTGCCCAAGTACCTATCTGCAGCCCATCAGAATACCTGAGTAACTATCTGCAGCCCATTAGAGTACCCGAGTGTTTGCTTTCCAAAATGGGGTAATTTTGTGGGTAATTCCACTGTCCTGGTGCTCTGGGGCCTTCAAAAGTGTGATGGGTATGAATGAAATTTTATGTGTAATTTATGCTCCTAGAACGCCTGACTGTGCTCCCTGCATGTTCGGCCTCTATATGTGGCCAGGGTGTGAAAAAGTCTCACACATATGGTATTGCCATACTCGGGACGAGTAGCAGAATATATTTTGGGGGGTAATTTTTGCTATGTGCAAGCTATGTGTTAGAAATATCATATAAATTGACCACTTTGTGTAAAAATAAAAGCGTTTTCATTTTCTTTCCACATTTTTCGAAGACTTGTGGAAGAAAATGAACCATTCAAAAGACTCATAATGCCTCATAGATTATACGTTGGGGTGTTTGCTTTCCAAAATGGGGTAATTTTGTGGGTAATTCCATTGTCCTGGTGCTCCAGGGCCTTCAAAAGTGTAATAGGTCGTTAGGAAATTAGATGTGAAAATTCTGCTCCTAGAATGCATGACGGTGCTCCCTGCATGTTGGACCTCTCTATGTGGCCAGGCTGTGAAAAAGTCTCACACATGTGGTATCGCCATACTTGGGGAGAGTAGCAGAATGTATTTTGGGGTGTAATTGGAAGTATGCATATGCTGTGTGTGAGAAATAACTTGTTATGACAATTTTGTGCAAAAAAAAAAAAAATAATAATTTCTTAATTTTCCCAAGAATTGTGGGAAAAAAGTACAACTTCAAAAAACTCGCCATGCCTCTTACTAAATACTTTGGAATGTCTACTTTTCAAAATGGGGTAGTTTGGGGGGTATTTGTACTTTCCTGACATTTCAGGGTCTCAAGAAATGAGATAGGCCATCAGTGCATCAGGTGTGATCAATTTTCAATGATTGGCACCTTAGCTTGTAGACTCTATAACTTTCACACAGACCAAATAATATACACTTATTTGGGTTATTTTTACTAAAGATAGGTAGCAGTATAGGTTTTGGCCCACATTTATGAACAAAAATTACTTATTTGCAAAATTTTATCACAGAAACTAGAAGAAAAAAGTTTTTTTTTTCAAAATTTTCGCACTCTTTTCACTTATGTCGCAAAAAATAAAAAACCCAGAGGTGAATAAATACCACCAAAAGAAAGCTCTATTTGTGTGAAAAAAAATGATAAAAATGTTGTTTGGGTACAGTGTAGCATGAGAGAGTAATTGTCATTCAAAGTGCGAGAGCGCTGAAAGCTGAAAATTGGTCTCGGCAGGAAGGGGGTATAAACGTCCTGTATTGAAGTGGTTAAAATGAAGAAAAGAGCCGGCACTCTACATCTGCTGTTAGGTGAAATTTATTGATAGTAGATCATGTACAAAAATGCACAGACGTGTTTCAGCGTGTAGCCTTGTTCACTGCACATTTTAAAATTTTATAAACAATCACTTAAATACAACACATTTTGAGAATGGGGAATGCTTTGTCCAATCAGGTTTCATGCTAGTGTTCCATAACTAGCCTACTCCAGACATTTGGGAGGGACTCCGGCTGCCATGAAGTCCATCAGGAAAGGAAAATTACAGTAAGTATTTGGTAGGAAATTTTCCATTTTCCTGACAGACTCCATGGCAGCCTACGTGTGGGAAATAACTCGCCAACATACGCGGGTGGGCAAGAATGCTGAACAAAAAGATTTATTTAACACCATCCATTGACAATACCTGACGGCCAAAGATAACAGAAGATAGAGCAGTTGGCTCTACACAATAATGTGACATGAACGTATGGATTGAAGACCAGGAGGCGGCCCTGCAGAACACTTCGGGAGCGACATGTCCTGAAGCCGCCCACAAGGTCAAGACACTTCTAGTTGAGTGCGCTGTCACCGCCTGAGGAGGAGCCAAGCCCTTTTCCTTGTAGGCCCATTGGATCGCCTGAACGATCCACGCAGCTATGGATCTGACAGAGGCTCCCAGCCCCTTCTTCTTCCCGTTGAGTAGAGCAAATAGATGATCGGATTGGCGAAAGGGGGCCGTGGCTTCCAGATATAGTCTTAGGTTGACCCCCACATCAAGAGGGTGCAGGCCTGAACCATCCGCTGTCTCGAAGTAGGGAAGGACTATCTCCTGATTCTCATGGAAGATTGAAGTGACTTTGGGATTTGACCCCAGCATTGGAACCAGGACCACCCTGTCTGGGAAGAAAGTAAAAAATGGTTCTCTGGCTCCCAAGGATTGGATCTCTGAGATTCTCTTTGCCGATGTAATGGCCACCAGGAAAACGGTCTTGCAAGCAAGTTCACTGATTGATAGTGTTCTGTGCATCTGCGAAAAAAATTCGAGAACCAGTGGCAGATCCAATTTAGGAAACCGTGGCTTTCTCTGTGGTCTCAACCTGACCGCTCCCTTGAAGAATTTCTGAACTAGGGCGTGCCTAGCCCAAGAAGTCCCAGTAAAGGCAGATATTGCCGATACCTGTACCCGGAGAGAACTTACAGCTAGTTCTAGGTCCAGACCTGACTGCAGAAAACTCAGGATGTCCTGGACTGATGGGGAGCCACAGGAGCTGGATCGGGAGGACATATGGCTTGTGAACCTGGACCAGATCCTCTTGTAGACTCGATTCGTACTTGCTCGTCTTGCACTTAGGAGTGTGGGAATTGCTTCCTTCGGGCACCCTAGTGCCTCCAACCTTTCCCTTTCAAGAACCAGACCTGCAACCGCAGGTGGCCCGGGCATGGATGTAGGGACGTGCCCTGGGATAGTAGATCTAGCCTGAGAGGTAATGGGACCGGGTCCCTGTAGCTGAGGAGTGACGTTTCTTTTCCGCACCATGAAGAGTGGGGAATACATCCCCAGCCCTCGTTCTTTGCTTGGGACAGGAACTGCGGCGCCTTGTGCCAACAAAGATCCTATGTAGGCTAAAAGGATCTCCTTTTTTCCTCTTGAAGCTGAAAGGGTTGTAGGAACAAACCTCAGCCTGGGCGCCTTGCAGAAGGCCCATGCATGGCCCTGGGAGACCATTCTGACGGTCCATCCATCCCGGATTGAGGCCGCCCAAACATGTCGAAAGCGGAGCAAACGAGCCCCCACCTAACATGCTTGGGCGGGCCCAATCTCAAAAGGATTTGGCTGAGCCCCCCTCACCAATCGGACCACTCCTAGAAGCCTTCTTGCCAGACGCCTGCCTGGACTTCCAAGATCTGGAGAATTGCCGACCAGGCTTGTAGCTGCGTGCTTCCCTGGAACGGTCCTGGTTCTGCTTCCTCGAGAAGGGGCGTCCCCGGCCTTGCCCACACCGGTCCTGGGGAAGGAACCCCGACTTACCTCCGGTGGCTCGGGTTATGGCCGCGTCTAACTTATTCCCGAAAAGAGAGGGCCCCTCCAAAGGGATACGGCACCACACCTGCTTGGACGCCGGGTCGGCCTGCCATGGGCGAAGCCACAAGGCCCGCTTGGCCGTCACGGACGAGAGCATAACCCGAGACAAAAGCCGAATAAGGTCAAGGGACGCCTCCCCCAGGAAGGCAGTAGCCAGCCTGAGCTCCTGTATGGGGGAACTCTTGGCCACCTCGTCCGAGACACTCCTGAGCGTCTCGTCTATACTGTCAGTCCACCGCTCCATTGCCTTTGATGTCGCCGCCAGGGCCAGAGCAGGTTTACATGCCATCCCTGCAGAGAGGTATGCCTTCTTAAGGTCAGAGTCGATCCGTCTGTCCAGGGCATCCTTAAAAGGAGACTGTATCCTCCAGAGGGAGTGTGACATGCTTGACCAGTCTCATTACTGCCGCATCCACTAGAGGGGCTGACTCTAAGTGACTGACTTCCTCTTCCTTAAAGGGATACAGCTTCAGAACCTTATGTAACAAGGAGTTTTTCCTGTCAGTCTTGGACCATTCCTCCGAAATGACCTCATCCAGTTCCATAAGAAAGGGGAAGTTAGCCCGGTCCTTCTTTAGCTGTTTGAAATATTTCCTCTGTTTAGGAGGAGTGACCACAGGCTCCTCCCAGTCCAGGGCATCTCTTACTGCTTTGACCAACGGGGCGACCAGGGCAGAATCAAACCCCCCATACGGCTCCTCGGATTCTGAATCCTCTTCTAACGAGTCAGCGGAGGGGTGACT
This sequence comes from Glandirana rugosa, assembly GCA_018402905.1. Taxonomy (NCBI): domain Eukaryota; kingdom Metazoa; phylum Chordata; class Amphibia; order Anura; family Ranidae; genus Glandirana; species Glandirana rugosa. Next base: position 1,291,085 of record BLSH010185965.1, read on the forward strand.
TGGCTGGGAGACTTGGCTGGGAGAAATCCCAGGTGTTTGGAGCCTGCGGCTCTGTTACTGGTGCGCCCCCAGGCTTGACGGGAGACTTACAGGTTCTGCCAGTCTCTACCTCTTTAAGAGACTCCTTTACGACCCTCTTTACAAGGGACTCCAGCTGTACCGTCTCCCCTCTCTCACTGGCAGCTCTTGTGTAACAGGGGTCACAGAGAGATCTCCCAATTGGTGCTCGCGACCTGCACCCCCAGCAGGTATGCTCAGCTGGGCGACTGGAGTGGGTTGCTGAATGATGGACTGAATCCCCACCATGGTGACTTGACCTGGAGGGTGACCCGTGGTGCTTAGATCTGGAAGAAGAATGACGGCCATGGGACTTAGATGAAGCACTTCTTCTGTGGGAACTGCGACGATGATGATCCGACCTAGAGGAGCTGTGGTGGGAGGGCTGGCCACAGGCTGGCGGTGAAACGTCCCTGGTACTGGTGGTCTCCATGGAGGCTATAAGAAAAAACCAACTCCATTAGTCAATGCGGCTCCCACAGTCGAGCCATTCCCCCGCCTACCTTAAAACAGGTAGAAAACCGCTTGGGGAAGTCGCCGCCGAAGGCCGCAATCATTCCCACCGACTGCGGGCTTCTTGCGGTTTAAATTTGGCGCCCCCCTGTGACGTCACCACATACGTCAGCGCGCACGTGCGGCCGCCGCCACCTCGGCAGCACCGCGCCTGCGCCAACCAGGCCTCGTTCCCGATCCGGACCCGCGCATGCGCGATACCACCGCGGGCCACGAACCGGGATGTGAACGGCGGCTGGAACGCACTCCGAAACCAGCCACCATGCCTGTCAGCCACGGACCACCAGCGAACAAAGAGAGGGAAAAGACTCCTAAGACACAAAAAACAAAGGTACAAACACTGCTGCCATGCAACAAATACATCCGTGACGCTGCCACATTTCTTGCCGAGGCCCATGCCGTCCTCTGGGGTACACAAGGCCACCCGCTAGTAGCTAGGCTAAATGGCCACCATGCGCAGCCTACCCGCCAGTGGCTAGGCATCCAGGCATTTTCTGCGCTCTTCCATTTTCCCCCCTCCATACCCAGCTAGTAGCTAGGGCTTATAGGAGTATGCAACTGTCCATCTCCTGAGTCGCAGCTCGGCTAACCAGTGGCAGGAAGTCTTCAGGTAAGAGGACCATCTACTCGGTCCTGCGAGGAGGACAAAAAAGCCTGAAGGTGGTGATTGGATTTTGGGGTCCCGTACGCGGCTAGACTGCCAGAAAGTCTCACATATGTGGTATCCCCGTATTCAGAAGAAGCAGCAGAATGTATTTTGGGGTGTAATTTTACATATACCCATGGCATGTTCAAGCAACTTATCATTTAGTGAGAACTTTGTGAAAAAAAAAAAAAAATGTAATTTCCCCGAAACTTGTGGCAAAATATAAAATATTCCATGGACTCAACATGCCTCTCAGCAGATAGCTTGGGGTGTCTACTTTCCAAAATGGGGTCATTTGGGGGGGGTTTGTGCTATCTGGGCATTCCATGGCCTCCGAAACCTGGATAGGTAGTGTGGGGTGAAGGCATAAATTTTCGCCCTTAGAAATCCTGAAGGCGGTGATTGGTTTTCGGGGTCCCGTACGCAGCTAGACTCACAAAAAGTCTCACACATGGGGTATCCCCGTACTCAGGAGAAGCAGCAGAATGTCTTTTGGGGTGTAATTTCACACATACCCATGGCATGGGTGAGCAATATATAATTTCATTGACAACTTTGTGTATTTTTTTTTTTGTCATTTTTCAATCACGAATGACAAAAATATTGAATATTCCATGGACTCAACATACCTCTCAGAAAATAGCTTGGGATGTCTACTTTCCAAAATGGTGTAATTTGGGGGGGGGGGGTTTGAACTGTCCTGCCATTTTATGCCCAACATCACCCACTCTTCTAACCACTTGATCCACCAAGTCTTTTCTGACACTTTTTGTTTACATGAAAAAAATACTTTTTTTTGCTAGAAAATTACTTTGAACCCCCAAACATTATATATTTTTTTAAAGCAGAGGCCCTACAGATTAAAATAGTGTGTGTTACAATTTTTTTTTTCAAAAAGTATTTGCGCAGCAATTTTCAAACGCATTTTTTGGGGAAAAAAAACACTTTTTTGTATTTTAATGCAAAAAAACACACTTTTTTTCCCAAATTTTTGACAAAATATAAAAGTTGATCTCATGCCGAGTGCATAGACACCAAACATGACATGCTTTAAAAATAACGCACACCCGCGAAGCGGCAACAAACTATATACATTTTTAAAACCCTTAAAAAGCCTTTACAGGTTACCACTTCAGATCTGCAGAGGAGGTCTACTGCTAGAATTACTGCTCGATCTGACGTTCGCATTGATACCTCACATGCATGGTGAAATTGTTGTTTACATACGACACAAGACTGACGCTTGCTTCCAACTATGCGCGCGTGCACAGGGCGCAGGGGTGCATTTTTTTTTTTTTTTTTTTTTATCATTTTGCTTTTTTATTTTATTTTTACACTGTCCCTTTCATCTTTTTTTTTTTTTTTATCATTTTTATTTTTATCACAGGGATTTTAAATATCCCCTATGATAAAAATCGGTATTGTCGCATATTTTTTTTTTTTTAAATTTGTGGTCTACTAAACTCTAGATCTTTCCCCAGCCCTTAAAGCATCTGACCACAGCAAACTCTGTGTGATAAAATGCTTCCCCAATTTCCCAATGGCGCTGTTTATATCTGGCGAAACCAAAGTCACAAAATGCTCGTAGCCTCCGGTTTCTTGAGCCATGGAGATGATTGGAGCCATTCTAGTCTTCAATCAGCTCTATGGTCAGCTGGCGGAACCACCATTCACCAGTATATTTGCTCTATTTTTAACTGTGGTGGTGAAATCACTGCCAACAGCGCTGCAGTCGCTGCTTGGCGTACCTGAAAAGGAATAAACAATTAATAAAACACAGTAACTTAAAAAAATTACATACCTGCTAAAAAGAAAAAAAATTGTAAACACAACAATATACAGTGAGTAGATATTGTGCTCATTCAGCAGTACTTCATACATAAAGAGACACCGCTCTCATATGATAAGTGCACTGTCAACCAGAATAAACCATCCCAGTGACACCAATTACTGCTATATTTAAATCATAGCGCCTAACATAAAAAATTACATACCTGCAAAGAAAACATTATAAAAACAGTAACAAACAGGCATGCATATAAAATATTAACAATAGAGAGAGAACAGAGAGAGATTAGAGAGAGTCATCGTGACGCTCTGTATAAGACATGATCGTTCAGCAAAGCCAATTGAAAAAGGTATAGAGACACTTTTTTGTACCAGCATCTCGCTTTACGGGTAATTAGGTACGGCGCCAGTAACTGATCATTGAGGTCCACCCCTCCCATATTTAGGTTATATTCGTGGACACAGAGGGGTTTCTCCACAAGACCAGTCGCCGTAGAAATTTGCACTGTCGTATCTGCGTGAAGGGAGGTCAGAACGAAAACATTCCGATTGTCCCTCCACTTCACCGCGAGCAAATTATTACACTTTGCGCAGACTCTCTCCCCCCGACTAAGACGGGAATCTACAAGCCATTGGGGGAAGCCCCGGCGATTAGGTCGCACGGTGTCGCATGCTCCAATCTGTTGATCAAATAAGTGACTAAACAGTGGCACGCTCGTGTAATAATTGTCCACGTATATGTGGTACCCCTTTCCGAATAAGGGTGACACCAAGCTCCACACAATCTTGCCAGCGCTCCCTATGTAGTCTGGGCATCCTTCCGGCTCTACGTGACTATCTTTGCCCTCATAAACCATGAAACTATTTGTATAGCCTCTGGCCCTGTCACAGAGCTTATACATCTTGACTCCGTATCTGGCACGCTTTCTGGGGACAAACTGCTTGAAAGCAGAAAATTTAATCAGGGACTCGTCCACGCACACAACTTTGTTGGGAATAAAAAGTGTGGCGAACTTCTGGTTGAAGTGGTTTATGAGGGGCCGAATTTTGTAGAGCCGGTCAAATTCAGGGTCACCCCGTGGA
>BLSH010185965.1:1297137-1318689 GCA_018402905.1 Glandirana rugosa
CCGTCGGTAGGGTTATGAAAACCTTCATATCACATAGACTAGTCGAATTGGTGAACGGCTGGTGGCTAGCCGTAAACTGCCGCCGTTTCACCGAAACATTCCGCTTACCGGCAGTATGCTGCCGCCGGCGCTAGTGCGCGGCGCACGCGCGGGGGATCCGCGCCAGCGACGTTGCCGTAAACAATGTCTCGGAAAGTTAGATGTACCGGTCCGGTTACTAAAAACCGGACCGGGACATCTAGTGGGGACGGTTGCTTCTTCTTCCTCTCTGAAACCGAAAAGGGCTTCAGGGAGGAAGGGGAGCTTACTTCCTCTGCCTCTGTTTACATTTACAGAGGCAGAGGAGTAATCTCATTGGCAGGGGTGATCTACAGGGCCAGGCCAAAAATCATTGGCCTGGCCATGTAGATTGAAAGGCTCTGTAACAAATGCCGTTGCAGCGACCGCGCCTAGGGGGCGCGCACGCGGCGCGTGATCGCGGCCGCCGTCGTATGACGGCCATTCGCCTTACAAAGCCACTTTGCCGCCGTCAAATGCCGATCGGTGGTCGGCAAGTGGTTAAGCTGATCAGATACACTATACTTCCAAAAGTATTGGGATGGCTGCCTTTACTTGCATATGAACTTTACCAGCATCCCAATCTTAGTCTGTAGGGTTCAATATTGAGTTGGCCCACCCACAATATAAGTTTCAACTCTTCTGGGAAGGCTGTCCACAAGGTTTAGGAGTGTGTCTATGGAAATGTTTAACCATCCTTCCAGAAGCACATTTGTGAGTTCAGGCACTGATGTTGGACTTGAAGGCCTGGCTCGCAGTCTCCGCTCTAATTTATCCAAAAGGTGTTCTATCGGGTTGTCCGTGTCTTTATGGACCTTGCTTTGTGCACTGGTGGGCAGTCATGTTGGCATGGGAAGGGGCCATCCCCAAACTGTTCCCACAAAGTTGGGAGCATGAAATTGTCCAAAATCTCTTGGTATGCTGACACCTTAAGAGTTCCCTTCACTGGAACTAAGGGGCCAAGCCCAACCCCTTAAAAGCAACCCCACACCATAATCCTCCTCCACCGAATGATTTGGACCAGTTCACAAAGCAAGGTCCATAAAGACATAGATGAGCGAGTTTGGGGTGGAGGAACTTGACTGGCCTGCACAGAGTCCTGACGTCAACCCAATAGAACACCTTTGGGATGAATTAGGGTGGAGATTGCGGAGCCAGTCCTTCTTGTCCACATCAGTGCCTGACTTCACAAATGCTCTTCTGGAAGAATGGTCAAACATTCCCATAGACCAGGGATATGCAATTAGCGGACCTCGAGCCGTCCCATCATGCTTCTGCCTCTGGGTGTCATGCTTGTGGCTGTCAGTCTTGCCATGCCTTGTGGGACTTGTAGTTCTGCAACATCTGGAGGTCCGCTAATTGCATATCCTTGCCATAGACACACTCCTAAACCTTGTGGACAGCTTTCCCAGAAGGGTTGAAGGTGTTATAGCTGCAAAGGGTGTGCCAACTCAACATTGAACCCTATGGGCTAAGACTGGTATGCCATTAAAGTTCATGTGCATGTAAAGGCAGGTGTCCCAATACTTTTGGTAATATAGTGTGTCTTAGGCAGGCCATAGATGATGCGATTCTCTTTCCTGCAACCATAGAAAACTGTTCGATTCCCCTCAGCAACACAGTCAGTATTGGTGGAGAAATCCCTCCTGCGGAACTATTGTATTCTCCTAGTGGGTGGTGCAGGGAGCTGCCCCTGCCAGGAAAACAAAGTGATTACTGCTGGTGGCTATAGCCTCTGGCAATAATCACATGCTAGAAATCCGACATGCTTGGTACAGTCAGCCTGCCCATAGATCAAATTGGTTGATCGATCTGTGCTGAACCGGCCGAGATTTGAACTATCTTTAGCAGGCTTTAGTTTGGGCTACAGCTGACCATACAGTATATATTATAATATGATTGTACAATCTCCTTTAGGCCTCATGCACACAGGCGCATGAGGTCATACAACAACAAATTACGGGTGTATTTCCGTGCCTAGGAGACACAGCTGCCCATAGAAATGAATAGCTGTAGGCTAGCTGTACACCGATATATGCCAAACTTGCATAAACCTGTGCAGGCTCATGGGTGTAAATCCCTGAATGTGGCTTGTGTGGGTCCAGGGATTTCCAGCCATGCCCAAGTTTACACAAATACAACATTTACCCACCTACAGCTAATGTACAGACGTTCATTACAATGAATGGCTGTACACTTTACCTGTGTCTCCCAGCCTCACCCACAATTTACATTGTACAGTCTCATGCGTCTATGTGCATGAGGCCTTAGATATCCCAACAGCACTCTAGTGCCAGGACCTACCTGATTGGATACAAATGTACTCTTTTGACACTCTCAAGTTGAAGAGTTGTTTGTAAAGCCTCGTACACACGGGACGACGATCGTATACAACAGGTCCTATGAACGACCGTTGTATGCAAAATCGATCGTTCGTATGCGCGATTAGAACACCCGACATACGACGGTCGTACAAGGGAGTTGTATGAGCAGACTAGAAAACTTGATCGTACCAACAAGCGGTCATACGACCATTGTATCGTGTGTACAGAGCAGTTGGTACAACAAGTTGTATTGTGCAAAACACGCATGCTCCGAAGTCAGGAACGGTTAGATGCTAATTACATGCACCTGAACGTTCTTTCTGTGGTCGTACGATCGTGTAGTGCAGCCAGTATGCTAGTTACATTATCCAACATACGATTTGAGACGATTGTAAGTACGATCGTCGTCCCGTGTGTACGAGGCTTAAGTTTACAGGGATTTGAACAGAAATTGTACAATCAGATTGTGATGTATTTGGCGGCTGTATATCGCTGGAGGTTTTCTTTTTCCCCTGCAAGGTAAAGTCATAATGCATTGCATACTAGCACATTATTTGAAACCTTCCTTAAAATGAAGCTGTTCCAGCGCGATGTTAGAGGCTTCCATTTTTACCCGTTTTGCTTCAGAGTTTGCGGGCTCTGGCTCTCTGACTGTCCGGAGCCATGATGATGTCACTCCCACGCATGCACACGGCAGCTGCCGCTCACGGCACAGGGATCTGAAAGAACAGCGCGGGTGGCCGTTCCTTCAGAGCGCATGCACCAGTGATGTCACCGCTGCATGTAATGAAAATATCTCCTAAACGGTGCACATTTAGGAGATATTTACACTACCTATAGGTAAGCCTCATTATAGGCTTACCTATAGGTAAAAGTCAGTAAAGGAAGTTTACTTCCTCTTTAATGCATAGACAGTGCCAAGATCCCGTAAAAGATATTACTGAATAGCCTAGCTGCCATTATTACACAGTACATCACCCTATCGTGTCATAAAGCGTCAGCATAAACCATTATTTACGCTGCACAATAATGTATATGGAAAATGGAATACACAATGGACCATGTGGGCTTTATCTGTTTATGTTTTTTATTTAGTTGGTACTTGATCCATTATATTTTTTCTTTGCAATGCCAATAGACAGTTGTAGATTTTTTATCTTATTTTTCGGTAGGGTTACTTTTACTATACCGCCCACTGCAGATCGATGCGTTCTGGGAAGACATGTGTGTTCTAGGCACTAATGGAGCTTTGAGGGTCATATCGTATGCACAACTGATGTTCACTCAATGACAAGGGCTCTTATCTATTGAAGGAAAATCAATATAAGTAGATTAGCCATACAATACAGTGAAAGACATCTGTTCCACAAGATATACTCCCGTCTATGTGACCATCATTGTTGTGTCTTGTCAGTGAGGTTTTTACAGTGGCCATGCAGACATTTTATCTAATGGATGTGTCCAGTGTATTTAAGAAAGAGGTCCAAATTTAATGTAAGTGTGAACGCATAACTGCATAGACACAGATTAATACATTTCATATTATCTCCTGACCATACTAGCAATCAAATTTAAAAAGAAAAACAAAGTGTTAGCCTTCTTATCAGCTTTTAGACCCCTTTCACACTGAGGCAGTTTTCAGGCGTTTTAGCGCAAAAAAAAAAGCGCCTGAAAACTGCCTCCCATTCATTTGAATGGGTGCTTTCACAATGGGGCGGTGTGCTTACGGGGCGGTAGAAAAAGTCCTGCAAGCATCGCCTCTGTCCATTGAAATGAATGGGCAGCGCTTCCGAAGCACCTTAAAAGTGACTCTAAAGCGCTGCAAAATTGGTCTTTTTTAGTTTTTTAACCACTTTCCGGACCGCGTCGCGTAGATATACTGCTGCAGAGTGGCAGAATAACGCGAATCGCCATCTATAAATGGCGACTCGTGCAGGAGCGGCTAGTGGGCTGCACGCTCCCTCAGCGTGTCCGTGGGTCGAGTGGATTTGATGTCCGCCGGCGACCCGCGATTGCTTACTACATGACAGGAACAGGGAACCGCCAATGTAAACACGGCGGTTCCCTGTTCTGTCAGACGGCATGACAGAGATCTACTGATCCCTGTATTCGGGATCAGTTAGATATGTCATGCCCCTGCAAGCCCAGCCCCCACACAGGTAGAACACAGTGAGGGAACACATTGCCCCCTGCAGGTTAACCCCTTCCCTGCCAGTGTCATTTATACAGTAATCAGTGGCTATTTATGTCAATGGTCCCAAAAAAAGTGTCAAAAATGTCCGACATGTCCGCCACATTATCGCAGTCCTGATAAAAATCATAGATCGCCGCCATTACTAGTAAAAAAAAAAAAAGTAAAAACGCCAGAAATGAATTCTCATGGTTTGTAAACGCTGCAACTTTTGCGCATACCAATCAATATACACCATTGCGATTTTTTTCATTTTTTTTTTTTACCACAAATTTGTAAAAGTATATATATCGGACAAGACTGATGAATAAATTTGTTCTTTTATATATATTTTTTTTAGATATGTATTATAGCAAAAGTAGAAAATATTGTTTTCAAAATTGTCGCTCTTTTTTGTTTATAGCGGTGATCAGAAATGACTCAGAGGTGATCAAATATCACCAAAAGAAAGCTCTATTTGTAGGAAAAAAAGGACGCACATTTTGTTTGGGTGCAACGTCACACAATTGCAAAAAGTGCTCTGGTCCTAATGTGGGAAATCCTTCTGGGGCTGAAGTGGTTAAGGTCAGGTTGTCCCGTGCCCTTAAAAAAGAGCCCCGCTAGCGCCCGAAAAGCGCCGCTAAAGCACAGCAAAAACGATCAGTGTTTTAGTGTCTGTTTTTGCAGCACTCCACTGTGAAAGGGGTCTTACTGCTTTGGGGTCACATGACCACACTGCATTTCTTCTTGCCCTTTTCCGGCAGTTTTGGAAGTGGACAGGCAGCTCATTACATCGCTCACAGACAGGGTAAGTTCTGTGTGTGTTGTGTTCCAAGGGTGATTCTGTGTAACAAAAGGCAGGTTATGATTGGAGGTTGGCATGGTACCTGACAAAGGAAGACACAGCACACTGTGCGCCGGCTCTGGGACACAAATTGACCTGGAAAGCATGGATCTTCTTTTGCCTTTGCATGGTCAGTTTACAATAGGGATGAAGGGGGTGGGCAGGACCAAGCAGGAGTAATAGACTACTATGAAAACTATATACAGTCCCTGACAAAAGTCTTGTCGCTTGTGTACAAATTGACCTGAAGTGCCGCTGAAATATATTTCTAATCAAGATTTTTTTACAAGAAATGGCTCATTTTAATCCCAACAGCTTTTGTAATAATGTTTCAGTGCAAAACGAAACTGTCAAAAAGTATTCTAATATTCACTGCTTGGTAAAGCCCATTGAGTCAATTTTTGCAAAGACATAAGTGTTGTTGCCTTGTCATATGAGCTTCACCTGTGACTAATAATGGATCAATTAGGTCTCAGGTGTGTATAAAAAGACCCCCAGTACACTAGACCTTCACATCAACTGCACCTCTGCAAACATGCCTAAGATTCACCCTGAGACTAAAGTTTTGATTATCAAAAGGCTGAAGAGCAGATCCCCTGCTGATGTGGCAGACACCTTCAATGTGTCTCAGCGTCAAGTACAGAGGATAAAAAAAAAAGGATTTGAAGAGACTGGAGACGTTTTTGACAAGCCCAGGTCAGGCAGACCCCGCAAGACAACTGCTCGAGAGGACCGTTTGTTGGCTCGAAAATCCAAGGCCAGCCCATTTTCCACTGCAGCAGAGCTCCACGAGACCTGGTCACCTGAAGTCCCAGTGTCAACCAGAACAGTTTGTCGGATTCTGTCTCGAAATACCCTCCATGGTCGAATCAGTGCCCAGAAGCCAGCACTAAACAAAAGACAATTGAAAAGCCGTGTGGCATTTGCCAAGGCCCACAGCCTGCTAAAAGGATGGACGCTGGAAAAGTGGCAGAAGGTGGATTTTTCAGATAAATATTCTGTTGAATTACACCACAGTCGCCGCAAATATTGCAGGAGACCTACTGGAGTCTGCATAGATCTGAGATTCACACAGAAAACAGTGAAGTTTAGTGGCGGAAAAATCATGGTCTGGGGTTACATCCAGTATGGGGGTGTGCGAGAGATCTGCAGGGTGGAAGGCAACATCAATAGTCTAAAATGCCAAGAAATCTTAGCTACCTCTTATATTCCCAACCATAAAAGAGGCCAAATTCTGCAGCAGGATGGTGCTCCATCGCATACTTCCATCTCCACATCAAAGTTCCTCAAGGCGAAGAAGATCAAGATGCTCCAGGATTGGCCAGCCCAGTCACCAGACATGAACATCATTGAGCATATGTGGGGTAGGATGAAAGAGGAGGCATGGAAGACGAAACCAAAGAATATTGATGAACTCTGGGAGGCATGCAAGACTGCTTTCTTTGCTATTCCTGATGACTTCATCAATAAATTGTATGAATCCTTGCCAAACCGCATGGATGCAGTCCTTCAAGCTCATAGAAGTCATACAAGATATTCAATTTGGATCTCACAGCACCACTACTTAATTTGCTGACATATTTTTGTATTTGCAGTAAATTTGTTCAATTTCTGTATAGGCGACAAAACTTTTGTCTTGCCATAATTTGACCTTTCTGTCTTGATTAAATGATAAATCTTTTTTCAGTGAAACTAATTTATTTCAGTGCATTAAACATAAATTGGGAGGGTTTTAGCTGTTCATATGAGCTATTTCTAACACCAATTGATTAATTAAAAGTCAGGTTAATAGCAGGCGTTTCTACAAAATAGATAAGCGACAAGACTTTTGTCAGGGACTGTATAGACAAACACACATAGATTAAAGCTGAACTCTGGGCAAATGTTTTTTTTTTCCATGCAGTGGGGCTGTGCTAGCACTGCACGGGTTAACTGCTCATTTTGTCTAGAGGTGAGCAGTGCTTATACTCACCCGATCCTTTAATCCTCCAGACAATGACGCTCCCCCACGGTCTAGCGGTGGATTGTTCCTGGTCTATGGAGCCTTCTCTAGGTGTGATGATGTCAGGAACAGTCCACTATTTAAAGTATATCTCCGCTCTCCCCTAGAAAATAAATTAGCAGTTAGCCCGTACAGTGTGGGCACAGCCTGCATTGGAAGAAAAGCATTTTGCCCGGCGTTCAGTTCTAAAAAATAATGTTGGGGCTAACATAAATTTTAATTTGTTATTATAAAATATTGGTAGAAATGATTGCGTCTGTGGAATGCTGTGTGTGCATTCTGAGAACCACTAAGACAGCATTTCATGGACCTGGCTGTATTTTCACTTCTCTCATGGTAAAGCTAGAATATCTCCTAGGAGAGGAGAGGGGGAAGAGAAAAGAGGAGAGAGAGAGAGAGAGAAGAGGAAAGAGGAGAGAGAGGAGGGGAAAGATGAGAGAGAGAAGAGGAACGAGGAGAGAGAGAAGAGGGGGGAGAGAGAGAGAAGAGCGGAGAGAGAGGAGAGAGAGAGGGGAAAGAGGAGAGAGAGAGGAGAGAGAGAGGAAAGTGGGGAGAGAGAGAGAGGAAAGAGGAGAACAAGAAAACAAGAAAGGAGAGAGAGAGAGAGGAAAGAGGAGAGAGAGGGGAAAGAGGAGAACGAGAAAAGAAGAAAGGAGAGAGAGAGAGGAAAGAGGAGAATGAGAGGAAAGAGGAGAATGAGAGGAAAGAGGAGAATGAGAGGAAAGAGGAGAATGAGAGGAAAGAGGAGAATGAGAGGAAAGAGGAGAATGAGAGGAAAGGAGAGCGAGAAGAGGAAAGAGGAGAAAGAGAGGAAAGAGGAGAGCTAGAAAAGAGGAAAGAGAGGAAAGGAGAGAGAGAAGAGGAAAGGAGAGAGAGAAGAGGAAGGAAGAGAGCAAGAAAACAAGAAAGGGGAGAGAGAGAGAGAAGAGGAAAGGAGAGAGAGAGAGAAGGGGAAAGGAGAGAGTGAAGAGGAAAGAGGAGAAAGAGAGGAAAGAGGAGAGCTAGAAAAGAGGAAAGAGAGGAAAGGAGAGAGAGAAGAGGAAAGGAGAGAGAGAGAGAGTGGAAAGAGGAGAGCGAGGAAAGAGGAGAGCGAGAGAACCTTCAGTGTAATGTGTGTCCCTTGTGCTTCTGTCTTTTAGTTTAGTAGTCATTTTCTTCCTCTGATGCCCCCACCACCATAATTTTCCTGTGTGTCTGGATTATATTGAGCTGAGGAGCTGTGACAAGCGCTCATCAAGAGTGCCCGATTATGCCAGTCCTTTCCACCCATTCATAAAAGCCATACTACTGCTTCTATGACACAATCGATGAATGGAGGGGGTGAATCTTTCAATCATCCACTCATCCTCCATTCATAGATCCCATTTTATTCATAGAAGCTGTAGTACTAATAATAGTCGGGCACCCATAATGAGAGCTTGTGGCAGCTGCTGAATCCTGTTAACCCCCTGCCGCGCCAGAAGAATTATGGGGGTGGGTTTTATCCCACTAACTAATAGAAAACTGAACTAATATTCCAAAACAAACAAAATTCTACTGTTGTATGGTCAAATGCAGGAATCAAACAAACAAACTTGCGTACTAATGGCTGCAACTTGGATCCCAGGTTGCAGCCTTCCCCCACCGGCTCTACACCGAGAACTGAACTATCAATGATTGCTCAGTTCTTGTATCTGCTCTGTGCTCTGTCCCTCCACTTGAGCACCAGACTGGGGTGGGCAGAAGTGGTTGCCTCAGGCTCTCAGCGATGTGCTGAGAGGCTGAATCAGCAGCCGGTCAGGCATCTGGGCAGGATCACTGCAGAGCTTAGACTGGCTCAGTGACGTCAGATGAAAGCGGACTTTAGCCCACTGACAGCTGAATTTGGGTCACAGGAGTGAACTCCTGTGGCTCACCAGAAGAAGTATGGCCAAAAGAACTTTGTCCATATGTCTCCTTTAACTCTCATTTAAAGAGGAAGTAAACCTTCCTGAGTAATTTGTACCTATAGGTAAGCTTATAATAAGGCTTACCTATAGGTACTATAAATATCTCCTAAACATGCACAGTTCAGGAGATATCTACTGTACTTTGCGCCGATGATTTCATCAGCGCATGCGCTCTGAAGGAACGGCGGCCGGTGCCGTTTCTTCAGAAGTTGGTGTCATGACCGGCGGCTCCCAGGTTTAAGTGCATTGACCCCTTAAAACCATATTCTGTTTGAAATTGAATGCAGAACAGATTCTTAGCATTCAATTAGAATAATAATCCATCATTTTCAAAATTTAGAGTATAATTGAAGCTGAGATCATTGTTAGTGTAATTTTATGAGTGACTTCAAAGACATACAGTCCCCTTATAAGAGAAGGGATTGCCTGATTGGCATCTCTAAACAGAGGGCTGCTAGGAACAATGGTTCAGAAGAGGGTCAAGTAGTCAGCTGTAAGCCGCTGGGAACAATTATGTGATTGAGGTCGGAGTGTGCATGAGAACAGCGGGATAAGGGGATGCATACCTGACTGATGTTTAATAAGAAAACTCTAACTGTAACTTTGATTGAGTCTGATTACTGAAAAAGACAAGTTTATTCAACTGAATACTAAAATATGCATTCCTAAAATATATTAACCCACTCCTCAACTTGGAATTCCATAGAAGTCCTCCTTTTTAGAACAAATTTACTTTCAGGACAAAGTGAGGATCATTTTTATTGAAATAGTAGATAGAGGCTTTCATTGCTGACCTTCTGCTGAAAATGCTTGTTGCTTGGCTGTCCTGCTGACCCTGTCTTCAGTCCTTTCTGACTCACTAACCTAGAATAGGTTTGTACATCAGAAGTTCTGACTTTACTTGACACACAAATGTTCCGTATCTTGAATTTTGAGACAGCCAGATAGCAATGGTAGCCAACTTATCCCTCCAATGGCCTTTACAATGAGTTGGCTGAATCGGTTACATGGTACATGCGTGGGCATGGCGACCCATTCCTTTAAATGGGCTGCCGGTCCTGCATTTACCGCAGAAAAAGGTGCTTCCAGCTTTTTGGAAATGTGGCCGCAGCGAAATCACATGGTGCTATTGCACCATGCGATTTTCCTGCAGTTCCCACACCCGCAAATGCATTGCGGGTTGAGATGCGTGGGGGTGCCATTAAGAATGAATGGCAGCCCCATGGGTCTCTACAGAGCAGCGCGGTTTGGCAGCAGGTGCAGGAACAGCTGCAATTCCCTCACCCTCAACCACCCGTTTAAGTGGGCTAGCCTAAAAGTAGATTACAATTCAACTTATAGCCCATCTCTGGGCAAAAAAAACCTTTCCCATGCAGTGGGGCTGTGCCCGCACTGCACGGGTTAACTGCTCGATCTTGTCTAGGGGATAGGAGAAAGGAGATATACTTGCCTAATCCTCCAATCCTCTCCGCACAAGACTGGTCTGCACCCCTGTGCTCCAGCACTGCTGATTTCCACCTCTGGACATTGGGGAAGCGCTGGTTTCCAATAGAACAAAGTATCAGGTGATTATAAGCTTTCTCCTCATCCCCTACACAAAACAAGCAGTTGACCTGTGCAGTGTGGGCACAGCTCCACTGCATGGGAGAACTTTTTTTGCCTGGAATTGGGCTTTAAAGAGATTCAGTGCAAAGTGACAATGACTGTTGATAGCCCCCTTCCCCCAGCAATTTATACTCGCCATTCTGCATACCCTCAATGCCTACCACTCTGACGGAACCATTGATCTATTGCTGTAATGAAGCAGGCCTTCCAGGTATGATGGGGCATGGGTCCTTCCAGCATGTGACAGTGTTCAGGCTTGAGCGGCCAGTCGCCAACCAGAACAGTGTTGTACAGGTAAGGGCAGTGATACCACCATTCACAAAGATAACCTCTGACACCTAACATCAGAGCTTACCCTGTGTGGACTAGACTCCTACATTAAGGAGGCAGTGAAGGGATGCGGTTGGGTGAGTATTCCTTGCTAGGGGGGTGAGGCTGTCAGTAGATACTGTCACTTTTCCCTAATTGGGGGAAACCATAACAATTCGTCAAGGTTTTCCAATGTACCTCTGTCAGCTGGAAGGGTCTAAAGCTGCTGATAGACTTAAGATTGTTTCCTGATTTGAACGAAAAGGGGCCAACCAGGAGATGGTCATCTCTTGCCTTTGGGACCCTGAATATTCTATTCATGTCATCTGGGGTAAAAGTTAATTTCTGAGGTCCAGATTCAGATTCCACAAGAATGACTTTCACCTTCATTTAAACAAACAAAAGCCCATTAAGCAGATGTTGCTGCTCCCTGTGAGCATCTCATGTAATGGTGGTCATACACGCTTCGGTAAAAGAGTGTTTTCTCCAGATAAGAACAGTCTATAGTGAAAAACCCACCCCATAATTTAGTCTAAAGGGCCACGCTGTATGTTTTACAAATATTCTTGGGCCAAAAAAAAAAAATCAGTATAAATGAATAGAATTTAAAAGTTAAGTATGGGTTTTTTTTCGTAAGAATCATACTTGCCTAGGTGGATGCAGAATCGGTCCCATGCTTCATCTGTCTCCGGCCGGCTCTAACACTGAGAACTGCACGATCAAACACTGTTGAACGCTCAGTTCTCAGAGCTCCCTGAGCAGAGAGCTGATGTCTGTCAGTCTCCGATGTCTGCTCTGCTCGAGCGCAGGGCTGTGAAGGGGGAGCTAGCGGCCAGCTCAGGCTCTCAGTGGCTCGCGGCTCTGTGATGACAGCGGAACTTCAGGCCCTTTAAATGAATGAATAAGCATGCTCCAATAAATAATTTCCCTTTGAAAGCCCCATAACATCAGAAGTCCCCCCTTCACATCAGAAGCTTTCCCGTGACAGCAGAGTCCCCCTTTCACAGTCCCTCATCAGAAGCAATGACCAACTGTTCTAATTGTTCAGTTGAGTCTGAGAATATGCCACTGACCCTAGATGCAGGCCAGAAAAAATCTTGTACAGGGCCAGATGTGGCCAACAGACCATAGTTTGGAGACCCTTGGTCTAAACCAATTAGTAAAAATGTTATGGCTATTTGCATATTTGCCTGTTCGATCATTTTTATCAACTTGCACATTGATCGAATAATAAAAACTGAAGTGTGTATGGCCGCCATAAGGCTCATTGCCTAGGAAAATTCAAGCTGTGTTGGATAAATTTATAGCTGGAGATGCTGACAGCAGAGGAGAAGCAGTTACATTGGCCTCAAGTGTCTGTTCTGTAAAGGTTGGCAGGTGGGAAACAATTCCCTGTTGTCTTTAGCTCTAGCTGAGGCCGCTTTTGATATCACTCTGTAGTTACTCTTTTCTTTAGTTTTTATTAGTAGTTTTCACCATACAAAAAACAGTAGAAAAAAAAAGCAGAAGGTGCATTGTGAAGAACCAACAATGTTAGTTACAGAGTGTTAGAAGTTCACATTGTGTCATAATATAGAGTTAAAGTCCCGGTGGGGAGAGCCAAGGAGAAGTGTCAAGTAAAATTAGTACTACGCCTAGGGGCACCCAGGCCAAAAGCATGCCCTGTAATTTTTGAGAGTAATTACTCGATTTTGTAAGGGGTCAGAAAGTAACTCTGTCTCTCCCATAGCATCCACACCCCAGAACCTGATTGAAAGCCAATCGTAGATCTGGTCTCTAGGTTTTGCGTTGCTTTGGCTAGCACTGTTGCTCTTATGATGTAACTGGAAATAATAAATATACAAAAAAGAACAAAACATTGAACAGCGGGAGGATTCGTTAGGAGAGACGGTCTGTAGTGTAGGTACTCTTTTGTATCTGGCGTTCTGGGTATTTGCAGCAAGTAGAACAGTAGTTTGCTTTTATAAATATATATATAAAATACTTTATAACATTTACTTTGAATAGTATTTGTTTTTTTTTAATGACAATGTTATTTATATTCTGCTAGATGGCGTTTGCATATATGCCTTTTTTAGCATATACATTATTATTGTGCTTGGCCTCCGATACATGCTTGTTCATAACCCAATCAAAGGCAGGGGTGTCCATGCTGTATTGTTTAACTGCAACCTGCAGGGAAATCGAGGACCTGACTCTCTGACTTTCAACTGTGTTTTTGTCTGCAGTTCCATTCAAAAGTCATGTACTTGACAAAGCACTTTATGGGGTTGATTTACTAAAGACAAATAGACTGTGTACTTTGCAAAGTGCAATTGCACTCTGCAAGTGCTAAACACTAAAACCATAAGTTGCGCAACTCCAACCCAAATATATAAATAAAATATTAGTTGATAAATTGCTACTGAGTGCCATACTGTGCAAATTGTGAAAGTGCAAATATAGAATAAAGTACAAGTTGATACCTTAAATAATAATAAAAAAAAATATAATAAAAATTGGACATGTCCCCTAAGTAATAAATTAATTAATATATAAACACAATCAAACACAAAACAATCACAATAATGAAAAGTGCAAGTGCAATATTTGCATCCAATATAAAGTTCAATGTCTATGATACATCTTCTCTTAAAAAATTTTCTCCAGAAGGTTAGAAAAACAGATTTCTTCACCGGGTGATGAGGAAGGGAAGAGATAGTCTCAGTGACACCCCACGCTCTAGATGTAAGGACTCTTACCAGAGCCAAATGACTGCCTATCTCTAGGACAGTCCACAAGGCAAGCAGATATCCTCTGCGGGCATAAATCTAGGGATGGACCGGTCTCTCCGTGCCTTAAGCAGGCGCACTCATTCCCCACCAGAACATCAGAACTCCGGGTATGCCTCGGGATTGTATGTATAGAGGAAAAGAATCCAGATAGTGTAATAATGTCACTTTATCAAAAATAGCTGAAACGCCAATTAGCTACTTACAATTTAGAAGTTAAAAACTCACAGTAGGACCAAAAACAATCGCCGGCTATCTACAAACGAACGCCCGTGCTTCCAGGTCACATGGGGCGCGATGTCGTCACTGCCTAGCTCCGCCCGACATGTTTCGTCACAGATGATGTCTTCCTGGGGCAGCTGCTCCAGAGCTTAGTATATGAGGTAACTCTTCACTTTGCAAAGAGTACCGAATCACATGCAAGGAAGATAAAAAAAAAACAGCATTTTTGCTTGCACATGATTGGTTGATAGAAGTCAGCAGAGCTTCTGCTCATTTACTAAGCTCTGGAGCAGCTGCGCTTTGCAAAGTGTCTTTTTGTCTTTAGTAAATCAACCCCTATGTGCCACCTTTTCCCAAAAATGTCAATGGAGAGACATTTTGCTTAGTGTTAAACATTTATTATTATTTGTATGCAGATGGTTTCTACATGGCAGCACATAAATCCACATTTGTCAAGAATGACCATGGATTACATGAGAGGATCACAGGTTGCAATAAATCTGATAATCCATGTCTGAAGACAGACACAGCAGACAGTTTTGATGTGCAATTGAGTATTGAGTACATTTTACTGATACATTCTTTTTATTACTATGCTGACAAATGCAGTATAGCTCAAAGTGAGACTCACAGACAATATAAGTTTTATTGCAGATCCTTTAGCTGGTATTAAACCTTCAAAGGATTGTAAATGCTCATTTTGTAAAAATAACAAACATAGTAGTCATACTTCCCTGCTTTGTGTAATGGTTTTGCACAGAGCAGCCTCGATCCTCCTCTTCTCGAATCCCTTGCCGGCATGCCTGCCCCCCACCATGTGCCACCATAGTAAGCCGCTCGCTCCTGAGCCCTGTTCTCTGTGTCCAAGCCTCCGCTCTGTCCTCACTGGCTGTGATTTGACAGCAGCAGGTGCCAATGGTTCCTGCTGCTGTGTTTGAGCCAATGAGGAGGTAGAGAGCCAGAAGAGCCTCTGTGCACATAGCTGGATCAAGATCGGGCTTAGGTAAGTATTTTAGCAGGGGGGCTAGGGGGCAGCTGCATGCAGAAGGATTTCATAAAAGTGGGACTTCACCCTCCAGGGCATCCACCTCTCATCCACCCCTCCTCTCCTTTGCTGCAGAAGTCGGGCATTTTTTAAATTATTTTTGCATGTCATTTGTCTAGGAGAATGATGTACACTTTGCCCGCATCGCCTCCTGGGATATGTATATGTCTCATATCCCAGGGGGTATAGTTCTTTATTGGGAAAGGAGGAGGGGACAAGGCCAGGTGGCGCGTCATCGGTGAAACCATTGGCTTAACCCGGAAGACCCAGCAGCTTACCAATGACATCACAGAAGAAGAAATTTAAAGATGATGTCACAGAAGAAGATGGCGGCACAGGGATGAGAGGGGTGTACAAAAGAAGCTGATTGTAGCAGGACAACGCTGGATCCACTGGGCGGGTGAGTCCCCTAAATGTGCATGACCTGCAACCAGGTAAGTGGGGGTTAAAAAAAAGAAAGGGACGTTAGGGAGCGTAAAGTTCTGCTTTAAGGTAAAAAAACATTCTTCCTCGAGAACCATTTTCAGGCTGTACATAAAAGCTAAATTGGACCCTGTACCTTTATTAAAAGGACAGGTAGGGGGATAGGGAGGCCCAGGGGTTCTATTATTCAAATGAATTATAACGATAGGATAAAATAATTCAATCCTTGTTGCTGCAAGTATATCCATGGTTGGAAGTCCAGTTTTCATTCGGTAAGTGCCGCTCTCTGCATTGAGGATTACTTGCTGCTGGTGCAAGACCCTAAGAGGACCCTGTACATCTAGAGACATTGTAGAAGTGCATCCTTTTGGGATTTTGGGCATCCAGCTTTCCTGAGAGGCAGTGGTGTAACGTCACCTGTGCTTCAGGAAGTAGACTGAAGCCAGGATCCGTGATATAGGTTTTTTTTCTGCAATGCCTAATTTCTGACACCCTTTTGTAAGAAAATGTTTTTGGTGGGCAGTTCATTTTAATACAATGTTTGTTTTAAGTTAATCTGCAAAATAGATACCCAATTGCCTTCCTGGACCCATCAATAACTCCATTTTCATGATCACTACACCTGAATCCCCAGTGCTGTGTACCTATCACTGTCATTATCAAATGTCCTAGCCTGTCTGTTTTATTGTTCACATATTACATAATATTGGTATTTCAGTAAGGAGACCAGATGTAACTCATAACCCAAGTTCCTTACAGTTATAGTAAGCCCATAGGTCAGGAGTGCTCAACCCATGGCCCGTAGGCCACATGTGGCCCTTCAAGCCCTCTGATGTGGCTCTCAACCGTAAACTTAAAGTGGAGTTCCACTCAAAAGTGGAAGCTCTGCTTGTTTGTTTCCTCCCCCCTCCGGTGCCAAATTTGGCACCTTTCGGGGGGGGGGGAACAGATACCTGTTTATGACAGGTACCTGTCCCCACTTCCGGGAGACCTGGCTGTGGCAAGGTTCCCTGGAAGCTCAGTCCCCCCTTCCTCCATCGCCGTGCCACTTAGAAAGAGCACTGCGCTTTGTGCATGCGTAGTAGGGAACCGGCTGTGAAGCTGAAAGGCTTCACTGCTGGTTTCCCTAACCACGAATGGCGGCAGCAGCACCCGAGAGCTGATCGCAAAATCGGCAGGGATGCCGACATTGCGGGATACCTGGACAGGTGAGTGTCCTAATATTAGAAGTCAGCAGTTACAGTATTTGCAGCTGCTGACTTTTAATTTTTTTGTGGGGGAGGGGGCGGACCTCCGCTTTAATGAAGGAGTTTTGGGGTGCTTTGAGAAAGTGCGCCACACCCACGAGATATGCTCTGCACCTACAGTGCGGATAAACTGCAGCGCATCAGTGTGAAATCAGCCTTATAGGGGGCTCAGGACAATACTGATGTAGCGCGAGGGATCACAATGGCAACACTGCCCCATGCTCTAGGAGGCCCCCCCCCCGTCACATTCTGTTTTACACTTGGACAAGAGTGGCAACATATATAGGAACCAATCCCCTCCATCTTCCTCCTGCAACTGCTAAAAAGCCTGCTTCTCCTCCTCTCCCTCCCTCCGGCATTCAGCGGCTGCAGGAGGAAAATCTTCATTTTCAAAATAAAAAAATTCAAAATTTTGAACCATTTAATTTTATTGTGGCCCGCGATTGGTTACCAAATCACTTAAGTGGCGCTCGCTCTTAAAAAGGTTGAGCACCCTTGCTATTGGTGATCAGCCCCCTTCCCATAACTGAATATCTAGTTAAAGTGGACAGAACTTTATTAGTTGGGGTTCACTTTTCTTAAACCCTCCTTATATACAGAAGGATTTAGAAAGCGCCATACTAATATTTTCCTTATTTGGTTTATTTGTATATGTGGTATCTTTGCATTATTCGGCCGTATATGAAATAACTCATGACATATGATGGTATACTCCACTCATATCCTAGCATGTGACATACAAAGCTTGTTTTCATCCCTATGAACAGTCTCATGATTGTTTCACTTGGGCCAGCAAATACAAAGGACTTGTTGAGCAAGATACGGACATGACACAGACTCCAAACACTCTCATGTGCAACATGTGTACTGTTCACTTCTAATCTCCGCCGCAGATCAGAGGCAACCAGCGGTCACTTCTTCACATGGCGTCCACTGCACTGGAACCATTACATCGCTTTCATTGAGCTTTTTTTTTTTCATATGATGATTACCAAGATACCTGCATTTCAAGAGTAGTTGGAAGAAAGTAAAAATGATGCAGTCTGGCAGTAGACCACAGCATGTTTTGTTATTGTATGTCAACCCCTTTACCTGTTGATCCTGCCAGTAGATCTGTTATGTTTCCACTTCCTGTAACAGGCCAAGCTATCCAGAAAAAGTGGCAGATAGTACTAATTTACACTTATGGTGGTGTGCACCACTCCTCTGAATGTCTATCTGTGGTGGATCGCTTTTTAGAGAAATTTTTCAGGCGACTGAGAAGTGATATTTCACCTGGACCCGTTTCAACCCTTGAAAGACCCCAGCACTGCACCACAACCATGTGCATTATATGTAGTTGCAGGGCAGTTGTGGCACGGCCACATTAACTTGAATAGTTTTGGCGGCACTACTGATACAGATTGCGACATGTGGTATACTTTTTGCGACCGTGGCAGTGTGATCTTAGGCCTCATACACACTGGTTTATGTAAACACTATTTCTCCTGACAGGAGAAAGTCAGCATTAAAAACTCACCTGAACTGCTATTTTTTTTAACCACTTTTGTGAGTTTAGCAAAGTTTAGCACCGTTTGCTGTTTAGGCATTTATTGCATTGGGCAGAATTTTAATCTCTTCTGGCCACTGAGCTAAATGCACCTAGCGCTCAGGCGAGTTTTGCTGCATTTGGCATTATTTATGGCCAAAAGTTCCTATCTTGAACACGTTTCTTCTGTTTAGGAGTGCATCTTTGAGTGCCTCTAAACTCTGCTGCTCCTAACTCCTCTAAAATCCTTTGTGTGTATGTCCACATACTGTAGGCTTTTATTGAGGTGTGTTCGGGGGCTTAGGTAAAAAAAATGCCAAAAGTCCCAAAAACCTCAGTTTAGGAGCAGCAGTGTGCATGAGGCCTAACATGGCCAGTGGCAAAGTGAGTTTGCAGCTGGGTAGTCAGAGTGCGGTAAAACCGCATCTCAAATGCCTATTTTACTGCCTTTTGGCCATCAATGTAAACTGGGCCTTTAGACCCCTTTCACACGAGAGGTCTGATCGGGTCTGCCTTTCTGTTTTTCAGGCGGACCCCATCAGACCCTACATTCTCCTCTATGGGCAGTCGGATGTAAACGGAGACAACGCGTTTTGCTCTATTGGCAGTCGGATGTAAACGAATAGGCTGTCTGTTTACACCCAGCTACCTCCGATCCGATCTGGCAAATACAAATGGAAGGGGAGATCCGTTCCACTCCATCTGGCCAGATCACAGGGCAGTTGGGTGTAAACATACAGCCGGTCCATTTACATCCAACTTCCGCTGCCACTGCATAAGCATAGTGGACACGCCCCTGTAATCTGGCTGCTCAGCTCAGTTGGGGATCAGCGGACAGATCCCCTGCTGAGCAAAAAAGATCTGACCCATGTGAAAGGGGCCAACCTAGTACACACTATGAGAAAATTGAACGAACGATCAACCAATTTTCCACTAAGGTGCTTATCATGATGTAACTGAAAATTATATTAACTTTTACAGAAATTCTCGAACAACAAAGGCAAATGTAAGTGAATGTAGCTACATAATAGTGTAATAGCAGAGGAAGTGACCCTTCCAGCCACGTCCACCAAATACGGTCAATCATTTCCCTACAATTACTGTACACATTGAACATGGCTATGTTGTGTTAACTTCCGATAAAATTTTTCTAGCTTGCACCTTTGTGTTTTTTTTCCCCCAAACAGTTGGAATCAGCTGTTGAAAGCATTACGCTAGTGAACAGATAATCGACCAATCCTTCCTCTTATGGAAATTTTTGTCCAGTTTTCTTATCATGTATACTGGTTGTTGGAGTAGTTGGAACATACAATACTACTCTGGTCAGCTTTAATTTCGCATTAAAGCCCAACTATGGACAAAATCTATTTTTTCCCATCACTTGCTCCCACCTCCCTCTAACCCATGGGTTCTTAACCTGTGGCCCTCCAGCAGCTGCAGAATCCAAGTCCCATAAGGCATCGCAAGCCACTGACAGTTGCAAGCATGACTCCCAAAGGCAGAGGCATGATGGGACTTGTAGTTCCGCAACAGCTGGAGGACCACAGGTTGCGTATCCATGCCCTTCCAGGTATTTATTTTTCCTTACCTGGTGAAATCAGTTATACTCACCTGAGTCCCCCCATTCAGGTCCCTTGTTGACAAATCGTTCCTGGCTGTAGGGATTGCTAGTCCAATGGCGCACATTAATCCTCATTGGCTGGTCCTCTTCACTCTTCTCAGCCTGATGACTGTCCTCTTCAGGATCCTGAGAGGACCTTTCCACTGGCCATCCGATGTGACATAGACACCCAGAAGAGGGATGTATACAAGAAGTATGCAGAGGAGAGAATCACCCGGCGCTGGATGATCACAAGACCATGGCTTTGGGTAAGTGAAAATGGGGATTTGAATGTGTTTTTTATTTTTTAAATCCAGCAGTCACAGACTTGTAGCCCAGAGTTGGGTTTTAACACACATTCATTGCCTGACACACCTGCATTGTAATGTTCCTGAACACTTGGTAGAGCATTACTTTACAAAGTGCAGTGTCCAGGTGTGGATATTATGCTTAGGGTCACATTGGTGCGGGAATGAAATGGTGCGAGTTCAGCTGAACGCGCACCATTTCATTCCCGCGTGTCAGTCCCGACTTCAGGTGTGATTTCAGAGATATCTGGGTTGCTGCACAGATGTCTATGGAAATCGCACCTGAAATACATCAAAAGTAGTACAGAAACTACTTCTTGTAATCGGTGCGGCGCCGCAAATGTAACATTGCACCGATTCGGACTGTGCCATTGCCGGCAATTGCAGCCGATCTGGCATGCGATTTGACATGTCAGATTGCATGCCAAATCGCTCCAATGTGAACCAGGGCTAAAAGCATTAGGACATGAATGAGCTCTCTTAATGCAACACACATTAATTCATGACATAAGACCTGCTAATGCACTACACAAAAGTAAGTGGGCCTTAAAACCACATCCCCACTTAAGACTATTCTGTCCACAGAATAAGTGGAAAAATAATGAATCTACTGGCAGGATCAGCACATGGTGAAATTATGTTATAGGGGGAACTCTGGAAAAATCAAATACTGTCATATTAATGCTAATGACAGACCGCATCGTATATGTGATTGTTAAAATTTTTTAATATTCATAAATAACACAATACTTTGTATGATTACAAAATACAATGTGAGTGTTATAATTAAAGTGATTGTAAAGGTGAAAATAAAAAAACAAACATGTCTATACTTACCTGCTCTGTGACTTCTCTCGTGTCCCCGGCAGGTACTCCTAGCCCCTCCTCTCTGTCCAGTCCCCCACGGGAAGCCGCTTCCCATGGGGGCACTCGTGCATGCTCGCTCCTGAGCCCCGCTACTGCATCCATTGACACAGACAGCAGGATTCAGCCTCGTCCCCTGCTCCCTTGGCGCTGGCTTTGATTGGCAGCACTGGGAGCCAATGGCCTCCAGTGCACCAGCAAAGCCAGCAAGACCTGGAAGTGAGGGGAGAGAAGAGCTGCAGATGTGCATGGCGCTGGACCGAATGAGGGCTCAGGTAGGTAACTGGGGGGGGGGGGGGTGAATG
>BLSH010185965.1:1328695-1349338 GCA_018402905.1 Glandirana rugosa
GAAATAGAGATTACCGTCATATTACTACATGGGAACTTCCACGGTAGTATCCATTGTATCGATTCCGACCGGTATGTTTTGGACTACAGTGGGGTCTCTGCTACGGTCCTAGCCCGGTGAATGCCCATTTGAAACCTCCTCTTTACTTCATCAGTGACTTTCCTCTCGTCTTTCATTACTTAACCCACGATGAAGTCAGGATCACTAAACACATCAACTTCACCTAAAACGGACAGGTTATAAAATACACCGACGGTTAAGACCGGAATTGTTCTTGACACGGACACCAGAAGGTAAAGGAGTGATACAAGGAGTGTCACCTGTGACTGTCGAATATAGGGGAAGGCTACAAAAAGTTATGACAGAGATATAAGCTGTCAGTGTCCACTGTGAGGAACATAGTGAGGAAATGGAAGACCACAGGCACAGTTCTTGTTAAGGCCAGAATTGGCAGCCACATAAAATATTGGACAGGCAAAATCCACTTCAACTACACAAATCACTAGGACTGAAGTAGCACCCAATTCATTACTTTCTGCTCTCCTTTCAGTGACTACTTCATTTCTCCTCCAAAGTTTACCCGTAAGTGGCCCGATCCTGGCATCGTCTCTGGGGTGACATCAGGTTTTGTATGGCCAGCCTTAGCTATGTTACCTATGATGGCACCTTCAAGGGTACATCATTATACTGCCATTAGAGATAAAGGGATTTTACAAAAGAGCAAAGTAAAACTTCAGTATCTTATTACTGCCAAATAAAAACAATCTTTCATTGGAAAGTAACACTAACGACCTTATTAAATAATGAGTTCTTATTTTTAAGTGCAATAACTTATAGCAACCAGTCAGTATTCCCTCTGCTAGTTAGTACAGTACAAAGTGAATTCTGTTTGATGTAGGTTACTTGCATAAAAATGAGCTCTCTAAAGCCTCGTACGACCGCACGTCCAATTTTCCAAAATCGGCTGTCCGTGATTTTGTCTAGCGTACTGGCGTTAGTAAAATTATTGTTTGACAAAGGCGAACGTAGTGACGCGCTACGAGCGTATAAAGACGAAGTTCAGCTTTCGTGCGTCACCCTTTGGGCTCCTTCTGCTGCAGTTCGATATTTCAATTGCTGCTTCATGAATGCGAATTGTGAATTACGAACGCAGGTTTGCACGACCAAACGCTTCCGTGTCGTTCCTGGGTTCCGAACACGCATGTTTGTACTTTCAACTTTTGTTTATCCAACTTCTGTACAGAGGAGCTAAATATCGGACGTGGCCTTGTTGGCAGACAAAAATGTTCTAGTCGGCTCATTCAGCTTTTATTGGACAATAAATGAAAATCCGCTGTCGAATGGAGTGTACGGTCAGATTATCAGACAACAAGCTGCCGTACGAAAATTTTCGGCCGATAATTGGACCGTGTGTACGGGCCTTAAGAGTCACTGCCACTTTGCCCATTCAGGTAGTGGCAGTGCCTGAAAAGGTCCCCCTCCCCGACCCACTGATGCTCCCCATTCCAGCAGTCCCTGCTACTCATTCCTCTATCAGCCAGTACCTAAGTACTATGTTTTGGCCAGTGTTGGAGTTTACAGAGCGCCTTGACATCACTCCTTCGATCATTTGATGGAGCAGCAATTGGCCGGTAGACCTATGTACTATTCCATGGGTGGAGGACACATGCTCCTCCATACGCACAGGGCCATGCCTCCCATGAGGCCAATTGATGTGGCCACCTCAGCCAACATGTATGGAGCCAGAGTGGGGGGCAACACTGAGGCTGGAGCGGCCATACTGAAACTTCATTCTTTTGTTCAGCCCCTGAGCCGCATAGCACAAAGCTGCATGCCTAGAAACCCTGAGAATTTTCAG
Organism: Glandirana rugosa; assembly: GCA_018402905.1. Taxonomy (NCBI): domain Eukaryota; kingdom Metazoa; phylum Chordata; class Amphibia; order Anura; family Ranidae; genus Glandirana; species Glandirana rugosa. The sequence goes on from BLSH010185965.1 coordinate 1,330,554, forward strand.
AGGTAGGCGGCATCAGGCAAAAATGGCCATCTCAGGAGGCATCCACCCTATACACAGCCCTGCATATCTAGAAACACAGAATTTTTATCAGTGCCTCAGGAGACTTCAGGCAAAAAAATGTCAGTTTTGGGCAGCATCCACCCTTGCCTTGGCACTGCACGCCCATAAATATTGGGTATTTTTCAGTGCCCTAGTCACATCAGGCAAAAATGTCCACCTGCAGCAACATCCACCCTCAGCATGACCCTGTATACCCAAAAACACTAGTGGTTAGAGAAAGGAGCATCAAGGGAATGCCGGAGAGATGAGTATTGGTGGGTTAGGGGGACCTATTCATAAACACTGTAATTTTGTCCTGAATGGGTAATATGAAAATGTCTCTTTGCAGTATAGGGCCTCGTTCACACTGGGTGTACAATACAGTATGCCCATGCAGGGCTGCACGGGGATGCACAGGTGTTCCATGCATCCCCATGCAGGCAGTCCCATTGATGTCTATTGGGACACAGAGGCTGCACAGTCAAAGCCAGTGTCTCCAGGTATGACATCCATGTGGGTGTGACACAGGCAGTGTGAGTTTGGGGACTTGCACCCACGTGGATGTCATATTAGGACAAAGCAGCTGTGCCTGTACCCTAATAGACATCAGTGGGACTGCCTGCATGGGGTTGTACGGAACACCAGTGCAAGTAAGCATGGTTAGGTATTGTACACCCAGTATGAATCCTTACTCATCAGCTGCTCAAATAATTTTCTTTTTCACTTTACATTTTCCCTAATAGTTTATTTTAATGAGATTTACAGATTTCCCGATAAGGGAGGTTTATATGACCACACAGGGTCAGGTTGGACTAATTTATTAATAACCTAGCTAGCTTGTAGCTACAAATTGTGCAAATAACTATATACTTCCCACACCTCCTGTGTTCTCCCAGTCCTCTCCGGCCAGCAGTGGAACAAAGGGACCACTTTACCAGAAAAGTTGAAACCCAGCGATCGTCTATTTATTATAAATATCTATTTTATAACATTGTGGATTTATGTCCTACTGGGGAAGATTTACAGTGAAAAGTGTTGTGTAGTATACGGCTTCTATAAATAGGTTAGTCTTTGAAATAGCAGATTGATAGTACAATGGTAGTCACAAATGTTTATGAATTCTTCATTTTCAAGGCTTGTAATAGGCTTACAGGTCTTAATCATGGTAGTATCCCTTAGTTAATCTCCAGTTGTTTTAAGCACACTGTGCTAAATATACTTGGCTTTGTCCTAGAATACATCACTTTCTGTCGTTTGATCTAAATATAAACTTCACTTTCCCATCCCCAACATTTAATTAAGACGCAACTCCTGTCCAAACTCCTAAAGTGGAACTCCAGATAAAAAATACAGATAAAAAGCCCAGCAAAATCAAAAATAAAAAAGTAGTTTTTGCTGCAATACTCACCTTCAATTTGTAGCGACTCCCTGCGGCCATTCCTTTCCACCATAAGAAGACACGTCATTCAATCCAATTCTACTGAGCAGGGCTGCCATGAAATTCTGCCCCCACATCCCAGCCGCACTCATTACTGCTGCTTCACTTGGCCATTGTAAGAGAAGGGAAAAAGACCTTTGTAAGCTCCAAGGCACTTTGACTTTTTCACAGAATTAATGTCTCTCCCCCCTTCCCCCACATAACATCACTGATACCTGGCCATTAGTAGTGCTCAAGCACTCAGGACTGCATGGCTAGAGAAGGAGGAGTGAGCCTTTTGCTGCCCATACCTGGAAGTACTGAATGGCGCAAGAACAATAAATATAAGAGACTGGAGTTCTTGTTTACATGGTCAAAGCATATATTCACTTCAATCTGCACAGAACCCCTGCCAGTTATTAATGCTTTCCGTGTCCCCATTAAAGAGATTCACCCTCAATATTTGTCCTGTTTACTATTATCATTGAAAGTGAAAGAAAATCCCAAATTTTGGGTTGTCCCCAGAAAGGTAACAGAGCCGCCTTGCCACATTAGATCTGCAGCGGGCTGTTGAGAAGTGGTTAAACGATGCTCAATAGGTACTAAGGGGGCCAAAGTTTGCCAAGAATATATCCCCCACCCCATGAAACCACCACCAGCCTGAGCCCTTGATACAAGACAGGATGGATCCATGCTTTCATGTTGTTTGCACCAAATTCTGACCCTACCATCTGAATGTCACAACTAAAATTGAGACTCATCAGACCAGGCAACGTTTTTCCAATCTTTTATTGTCCAATTTTGGTGAGCCTGAGCGAATTGTAGCCTCAGTTTCCTGTTCTTAGCTGACAGGAGTGGCACCCGATGTGGTCTTGTGCTGTAGCCCATCCGCTTCAAGGTTCAATGTGTTGTGCATTCAGAGATGGTATTCTGCATACCTTGGTTGTAACGAGTGGGTATTTGAGTTACATTTGCTTTTCCACTATCTCAAACCAGTCTGCCCTTTCTCCTCTGACATCAACTAGGCATTTTTCCCCACACAACTGCCGCTCACTGGATATTTTCACTTTTTCGGACCAGTAGAATGTCTTGTTTAGGGGTCTGGTAAAAAAAGGAGGGTGTTTGCTTAGCGCTCGTCACAAGTCAAACCTTAGCAAGATTGTATATAGTACATAAATCAAAAAAAATAATAATATTCAGTTAAGAATAAGTGACCAAAACTGCATATAAATCAAACTTGATTATAGAACCAGTAGCATGTGTCTCAAGGCTGGACACTGATATGAAAAAAGAATTTCCTGACAAACAATTTTGTGCATAAATGATAAAAAGCAATCTTTGATTTTTTTAACAATGGTATTGTGTCTCAAGGCTGGACACCATTACATACATTTCGAAAGTCCAATAACTTCTGTGCAAAAAACGTGCATGAATAAAAGTGCGTCTGTGTCGTCGTTTCTTTCTACTACTACTATATTAATAGCCCTTAGACCAATCTTCTTGACTCAAGTGTCCTTAGGTGATAGTTGTAAAGTGATGAAAATTGCATAAATTGGTGACTGTGATTGATTGAGTGCTCCTTTAAGTGCTCTAGCCTCTCACCTGAGTGTGCTAGGGCAATAGCACATTGTAAGTATCAGTCCTGCACTAGAGAAAAATAACAATAATAATGGTTGATCCCTAAATGTGGGATAGGATAATTCCTTAAACCCACAATTTCAGAGTATTCATGCAGCTGACAGACTGGTCAAGGTGAAACCAAAACAAATCATAGAAAGGACTGCAGCGCACAAGTCAGTAATGCAATGTCCACATAAATGTTGGAATCCTCAAAAGAAATCTCTCATCGTTGGCAGTGGTCACCAAACTTCCACCGTGCAGACCATCACCCGTGACACCAACACACCAAGCCTCTTACCAGAACACACCGACCCCTTATTACGGAGGGTCAATGTCAGCCTCGAATGAGCAGTTCAACCAGAGGGAAACATCAGCCGTCTCTCACACTCTATAGAGATCCCTTATGCGGCTCCAGGGGGGAGGTGGTAATCACAGCTTATTTTGGTGATTGGACGCCGAACGATGTTTTAACTGACCGATTGCGCTGTTTTATCCTTATGAATGTGAGTGTGCATTTTGTATTTTTCTTAATAAATTGGTTTGATTCTTGCAATCTACACTATCGGATGTTTATATGTTTTCCATGACCATCAACTGCAAGTCTTGTTAAGCTGTGATTACCACCTCACCCCTGGAGCCGCATAAGGGATCTCTATAGAGTGTGAGAGACGGCTGATGTTTCCCTCTGGTTGAACTGCTCATTCGAGGCTGACATTGACCCTCCGTAATAGGGGGTCGGTGTGTTCTGGTAAGAGGCTTGGTGTGTTGGTGTCACGGGTGATGGTCTGCACGGTGGAAGTTTGGTGACCACTGCCAATGATGAGAGATTTCTTTTGAGGATTCCAACATTTATGTGGACATTGCATTACTGACTTGTGTGCTGCAGTCCTTTCTATGAGGGCAATAGCACGTAAAGGTATCTTTACTTTGGGTTGTTGTGGCTCCAATGTTTCTCCACCAGGGGTCTCCCTCTTTGCTCACAACGACCTCACTTTTTCTCCTATGGTGCTGTCAATATCTCTGCGTGTATTCTCAATCATTCATTTCCCAGTGTATGTGGAAAGAAGATTTTGAACAGACTCCATAGTGCAGTAAGGTTTTTTAAAAAAGTGATTTATTTAAATAAACATAAAAACACTCACATTTGAAAATTAAAAGTTGGCATATATCCACGAGCCCCGAGCTCGTTCCCTTGGGTTCCTCAGTCTGAATTTACCTCCGCTCACGCCCTACGCGTTACGTCACTCCTCTCGTGACTTCTACTTGGGGATGTACTCCGCAAGTAGAAGTCACTTCCCCAAGTAGAAGTCACGAGAGGCGTGACGTAACGCGTAGGGCGTGAGCGGAGGTAAATTCAGACTGAGGAACCCAAGGGAACGAGCTCGGGGCTCGTGGATACATGCCGACTTTTAATTTTCAAATGTGAGTGTTTTTATGTTTATTTAAATAAATCACTTTTTAAAAAAACCTTACTGCACTATGGAGTCTGTTCAAAATCTTCTTTCCACATACACTGGGAAATGAATGATTGAGAAAACATGCAGAGATATTGACAGCACCATAGGAGAAAAAGTGAGGTCATTGTAAGCAAAGAGGGAAACCCCTGGTGGAGAAACAGTGGAGCCACAACAACCCAAAGTAAAGATACCTTTACGTGCTATTGCCCTAGCACACTGAGGTGAGAGGCTAGAGCACTTAAAGGAGCACTCAATCAATCACATTCACCAATTTATGCAATTTTCATCACTTTACAACTATCACCTAAGGACACTTGAGTCAAGAAGATTGGTCTAAGGGCTATTAATATAGTAGAAGTAGAAAGAAACAACAGCACAGACGCACTTTTATTCATGCACGTTTTTTGCACATAAGTTATTGGACTTTTCGAAATGTATGTAATGGTGTCCAGCCTTGAGACACAATACCATTGTTAAAAAATCAAAGATTGCTTTTTATCATTTATGCACAAAATTGTTTGTCAGGAAATTATTTTTTCATATCAATGTCCAGCCTTGAGACACATGCCACTGGTTCTATAATCAAGTTTGATTTATATGCAGTTTTGGTCACTTATTCTTAACTGAATATTATAAATTTTTTTGATTTATGTACTATATACAATCTTGCTAAGGTTTGACTTGTGACGAGCGCTAAGCAAACACCCTCCTTTTTTTACCATTCTGCTAATATAGGACTGATAACTATATCTGCCATAGCAGCTGTCACACCGCTTTAGTCTTTCCTATTCAGCTTGTTTTCTCTTACCTAATTATAGTGAGCGCGAAAGTAACACACCATATCAAATTTGTTTAGGGGTCTGCCGCCAGGAGACATACGATGCGGGAACCCGCAGTGGTTTCGCAGGTTTCCCGCTTCGCTGCAGTGTGAACCGAGCCTTATGGACTGTTAAGCTGTAATATATATATTTTTGTTTTCGGCTTTAGTCATACTTTGACCTAAAGTATTGGATTTTCTATGAAACTTTATTTTGCTCTTTTCCACAATGGTGAATAAACTAAAGGGTAACTCTACTTTTGTGGATGGAAAAAAATAGCAAATTAAAAGAAATGAATATATCATATACAATTGAATGTTATTAAAAATTACCTTTCGTTTTCACTCTACAACCGCTGTAATTTTCTGTAAAATGCAATACAGTATGGCTACCTGGAGGCTTTCTGTACACAGATGGTATACAGCACGCCCCCCAGAAACATCATTTTCTGCTTGTGTGATTGGCCCACTGATTTTCCCAGAAATCTGCACTAAGATACAAATCAGATTTCAGGCATCCCCTGCAACAAAAATTTCATTTTTGGTGAGATACTCCCAATAGGAAGTCACGTCTAAAGGGATGCAGACCCAGCCACAACAGGTGAGGCAGCTCTAGCCATGAGCCATGATGAGGACCTAACAGCTGAAACATGTTGGCCGTGTATTCAGCAGTGCAGACCCTGCCACTTTCCTCATTGGAACTCTGCAAGTGCAATCTGCAAAAATTGTTTGTTACAATTATTGCAATGTACATAGATCACCCAGAAGGGAATGTTTTTTGTTTTTTTTCTTCAACAAAAGTGGAGTAAGGCCCCTTCCGGTTTTTGCTTGGACGGCATGGCTGACACACAGTAACAAGCTCCTGGCGTGCAGCAGTTCGTGGGCATTGCTCTTCGGTTGGAGTGCTGAGGCATCAAACAGCAAGTATAGCTGGCGCTTCCTGGGTGCTGGTAGCGGTGGGTGTAATCTGCCAGGGTCTCCCTGGCTGATTTGTGGAGTAGAGGTGGTGGTTACACAGCGGGGGTGCCGGGCTGAGATGTCAGAGGCCGGCAATTCTATGGCAGAGGTACCTGCAGATCTACAGTCCACCCCAGGAGCATTTGTGTCCTTGGAACAGCTGAGGGCGGTGTTTGGGGAGTTCCTCCCCCGGGCAGGGGCGCCCGTTCCGAGGGGCCCCCAGAAGTGCCCACCCCCCCCCTTTCCTCAGGGGAGGATTCAGATCTAGAAAGCGCTTCAGTGGTCACACTTGTGGATCTTTCAGAGGGTGAGACGCCCTCAGAGGGCGAAGAGGATCAGGGGGCTCCTAGTTTGCGGGATAAAGCGATAGTGGAAGCACTGATCACTGATATTCGCAACTCTATGCGACTGGACCATACAGGGGAGTCGCATGAGTCCGCATATGTTTGTGGACCGCTTAGACCCCCTAGGTCCCCTAGGGCTTACCGTTATGATCAGGTGTTTGAACAAGCAGTGTTCAAGGAATGGCGTAAGCCACCAAGTTCCTTGGCTTTGCCTAAAAGCTTTGCTGTTCGCTACCCCTTTGAGGAAAGCTTTACTAAGAGATGGGCTTCCCCGGTGGTGGACCCTGCCGTGGCTCGTGTGAATAAGGCAACCACCATCCCCTTGGAGGGGTCGCCATCCTTTAAAGAGGCGGCCGATCGCCGCACAGAGACAGTGTCTAAAGCACTATTCTTGTTGGCTGGGTCAGCCATGCGGCCAGCGCTAGCAACTGCTATGGCAGCACAGTCTCTTCGTGAGCACGCTGCCGCGCTGCGCACTAGTTTGTCTGGTGAATGTGCACAGGCTGAAATACAGCGAGTGCAACATTTGGAAGAGGGTCTCCGCTACATATGCCATGCTGCTTTGGATCTTCTCCCCATATTGTCAAAAATGTCTGTTTGTTCAATTGTTTTCAGGCGGGTGCTGTGGCTCCGCTCTCGGTCGGGCAACCAGGCTTCAAAGAAAGCTCTGGCAGACCTGCCCTTCAGGGGCCACCACCCGCCTCACGTTTGGGGGGCCAGTTTCTGGGGGTTGCAAGCAGCTCTCTGCCCCCAGAAAAGTCCTTCCCCTCAAACTTGAGGCTCCCGCAGGAACGCCGGGGGGCGCTTCTAGGCGCCGGTCAGGCACTCAGCAGTCAGAAGTCATCATTAACGCTGGCTTGCCGGCTGGAGTACCTAGGTCTGTTTCCGGACACGGTACAGACAGGGGTGTTCCTAACACAGAGCAAGCGTCTAACGCTTCAGGCTGGGCGAACCCTGTGATTGCGCCAGTGGTTCTCCTTACGGTTCTGTATACGGGTGTTGGGGCTCAGGGTGTTGACTTGTGAAGCGATACCTTACGCCCAGAACACTCGGCTCCTGCGAGAGGCAATGTTGTCGCGGTGGGACAAATCTCCTCTATCGCTGGACAGGCCGATCAGGTTGGAGTGTCAGTCCCGGGAACCCTTGGTTTGGGGGATTCAGGTTCCAGCCCTAAAGGGGGGGAGAAGTTGTCCTCCCCTGAATTGGTCGATGTAGGTACCGGAACTGAGAGCGAGCAGGCTTTACCTGTCCCGTTGGACAGAGAGGCTGCGCCGCCCAGTTCTGGTTCAGTCGGTCAATGCCACGGAGGTGGCGTAGGTAAACCATTAGGGTGGAACAAGAAGCACAGCAACAGCCGCGGACGCGGCTCTGATCCTTCGGGGGGCAGTGCTTCACAGGCCTCAGGGTCAGTATCGGTTGCTGTACATTTTTTCCTCCTCTAGGGGCTCTACCGCGGGTTGTACGCGGGGTAGAGGCGGTGGGAATCCCGACAATTCTGGTAGCTCCGGATTGGTTCCGGCATCCATGGTACGCCGACGTAGTACAGAGGGTGGCAGAGGCTCCGTGGCATCTTCCGCTCCGCGGGGACCTACTGGCTCAGGGGCCCATCCAGCGCCCTGCTTTACTCTCACTGGCTTTGACGGCTTGGCTATTGAGTCCCAGGTATTGAGGGAGAGGGGTGTCTCTGACTCCGTAATCCCTACTATGATAAAAGCACGCAAGAGTTCCTCACATAAGATTTATCATGGGACCTGGAAGGCCTATATTACCTGGTGCGAGGCAGGGGGTTGGAACCCCCGCTCTTATAGACTATCCAGAGTACTGACTTTTTTACAGCAAGGACTGGACAAGAACCTGGCGTTAAATATGCTTAAAGGGCAGATTTCGGCCCTGGCGGTTCTTTTTCAACGGCCCTTGGCGTCTCATTCGTTGATCCGTACATTTGTACAGGGGGTACGTCATGTGGCTCCTCGGATACGGTCGCCTTTGGCACCATGGGATTTGAATCTGGTGCTTTCTGTGTTGCAGAAGCCACCATATGAAAGGATTAGGGACATTCCCTTACAGTTATTGTCGCAGAAGGTGGCCTTTCTGGTGGCTATCACATCCGCCAGGCGGGTGTCGGAGTTAGCCGCATTATCCTGCAGGTCACCTTACTTGGTCCTCCATAAGGACAAGGCAGCTCTGCGGCCTTGCCCCTTCGTTTCTTCCGAAGGTGGTTTCTTCCTTTCATTTAAATGAGGATATTGTTCTCTACTCATTGTGCCCGCACCCGTCACATCCTAAAGAAGTTGAGCTGCATTCTCTGGATGTGGTGAGGGCTTTGCGGGTTCTACAGCTTCCTTTCGGAAGTCTGATTCATTTTTTTTTGTTGACGGAAGGGTCGCGCAAAGGTATGGCGGCCTCGTCAGCTACCGTATCTCGTTGGATACGGAAGACCGTGACTCATGCATATGAGATTCGCGGTAAGGTTCCCCCGTTCCCAGTCACGGCTCATTCCACCAGGGCAGTTAGTACTTCCTGGGCGTTTGGACACCAGGCTTCGGTGTCTCAGGTGTGCAAGGCAGCTACTTGGGCCTCAGTGCACACGTTTACTAAGTTTTACAAAATTGATGTTTCGGCATCCTCGGATGCTGCTTTTGGCCGCAAGGTATTGCAAGCGGCAGTATAGGCGCGGTTAGCGCCGCCTGAGAGGGCATTTTTCTGTTGGGTACAGTTGTTATGATTTGCCTACCCCTCTTGATTGGCACAGCTTTGGGACGTCCCCATGTGTCATAAGAAGGCTGCGTCTGTCAGTGAACGGAAGAGAAAAAGGGATTTTTTGTATAACTTACCGTAAAATCCTTTTCTTTGAGTTCACTGACAGACGCAGCACCCACCCCTCTGCGTTGGTTTTGTACGGCTTGTTATGAACTGATGTGCTGTACAGAGCAGGGGGATTATATGCTAAGGTGAGGACGGCCCCCTGGGAGGGGCCAACCTACACTTTTGTTTGTTTTGCCTAGGCTACTCCTAGTAGGATGAGCATAACCCCATGTGTCATAAGAAGGCTGCGTCTGTCAGTGAACTCAGAGAAAAGGATTTTACGGTAAGTTATACAAAAAATCCCTTTGTATTTTTCATTTTTTAAACAATTTGTTGTTGTAAAAAATGCAAATCACTGTAAAATTGCACTGCATGCTTTTCTGCGGCTACTCCTCTGAAGTTTATTGCACCAAAAAAGCCCCTGACCCTTTCCAAAAATGCAGCGGCAGAAAAAAAGCATAGATGTGAACATCTCCCATAGTGAAACCATGTTAAATGAACTGTAGTACGTTTCTGCAAAAAGCACCAAAAAAATGCATAGGTGTGCACCAAGCCACTATATAACGTTTGTTGTTCGGTTTCGTTTAGATTTGACTTCAACTATGTAGTGCAAGGACTTGCCTGATTGCATACAAATTGAAAGTGTTTAGGTGTGACCTCATATTATATGGTTTTGGTAAATCTAAAGGGAAAATTGTATAATGTGTATCCAGCTTAAGGATCGATTCACATTAATGCATTTTGCTTTTAAGCGTTTTTCACTGCTTTTTGCTATGCTTTCCGCGGTTTTTTTTTTACCACGTTTTTGCCGCGTTTTGCATTTTGGGTTTTAGTTTTCATTTTTTTTATAATATTATATTTTATTTTTTGGGAAAATTTTGTTGCTAGGCAGATTTAAACCACAAAACGCAGTAAAAACGCAGCACTTGTGTTTTTCATGCTAGCTTATTGAAGTCTATTACATGCAAAACGCTGCTTTTTGCATGGAAAATAGTCCCAGACCCTTTCCAAAAACGCAGAGGCACAAAAAAGCATTGATGTGAACATGTTCCATAGGAACCCATGTTAAAAAAATGCCCTGCATTTCTGCAAAATGCATAAAAAAATGCACTAGTGTGAATGGAGCCTAAAGGAGAAGTACAGAAAAAGCTTGTTTGGCTGTACTTCTCCTATTGATCACAGGAGTGCAATTCCCTTTGCACTCCTGTGACCCGTTTTCAGCAGAGAGCGAACTGAAGTCCACTCTCTGCTGACATCACGCAAGTCAGTCTAGGCACCCCATCATCCTGACCACGGAGTCTGGATCCACCTGGTGCCTGGACTGACACCCGGCTCAGCCTCTCAGCAAGCCGCTGAGAGCCTGAGACGTCCGATCCCTCCACAGTCCAGCACTCCAGTGAGCGAGGAGGGAGCAGAGAGCTGTGACTGACAGTTAATGTGTGTCCTGGATTAAAGAGATGCTGTGGCAACCCTAGGGGGAATCCTTTACTTCTCTTTTAAGTTTTGGCAGACTAGGGGCTGTGGCAGGCTGGTAGGTTCCATGCATGCTGATCTCCCCCCACAGAGAAAACTGCAACTTGCTACATGAGCCACAGTGGTCATTGGTCTAAACTGTTTGAGTCATTTTAATTCTTGTAATACTGAAGTATGCAATCTCCATTCCTATTTTCTATCACCTAATTTCAATTGCATTGAAAGAAATGTGCTGCAGATGGTCTCATTGCCAAGTGATTAAATCACTCAGCTGCATGAGATTAAAGTCTCACAAATAGTTTCGCTCTGCCGTTGAATGTCATCACAGAGTCTACATTCTTCACTAGATTGAGTCGTCAGTGATATGCATGATTGATGATTATCTATCACCTCCTGCGATTCTTATTAGAGCATCAATAACATTCCCGGTAATAATGATCACCATTTCAGATGGCCTTTCTGTTCTTCTTGGTCCAGTAAATCGGGAAGTAAGCAAAGTCTGCATGCAGAGTGAATACTGGGGGATTGTTTCCACAGCTGCTCTTTAGCCTTTCTACAAAATCATTTTGTTCTATGTTTAAATATACTATAAATGTTATCCCAGTTTACTGACATCTCTTTTCATTTTCTACTATGTATTCTAGAAGAAGGTGCTAGACCATCTCGGAGCTGTAAGCCATGTCTTTGCCATTCCGAAAAGACTTTGACAAGTACAAGAATATAAATGAGGATGAAATTCTTAACAAACTATCAGAAGATGAGTTGAAACAGCTGGAGAACGTCCTGGAGGAACTGGATCCCGAGGTAAGTGTAATCAGCAGGATAACTTCTGGAGGCTAGCAGACATCAAGCTGTACGATGTGATATCTGGAAGAGAGAACATGAATAGACTATGTAAGGAAAAAGGCTGTGTCTTGTTTTAAAGAGCAATTTCAGATAACAAGTGAAAAGTATTCGGCAAGCATAAAGCCGTTGTAAAGTTTCGTTTTTTTTGTTTTGTTTTTTTTTTAAAATAAAGTGGAGTGGATAGCACTTTCGTCTAGCAGTAAAAAGGGTCGCTGGTTCGAATCCCAAACCACGACACTACCTGCCTGGAGTTTGCATGTTCTCCCTGTGCCTGCGTGGGTTTTCTCCGGGTACTCCGGTTTCCTCCCACACTCCAAAGACATGCCGGTAGGTAAATTAGATCCTGTCTAAATTGGCCCTAGTATATGTATGAATGTGAGTTAGGGACCTTAGATTATAAGCTCCTTGAGGGTAGGGACTGATATGAATGTACAATGTATATGTAAAGCGCTGTGTAATTGACAGCACTATATAAATACCTGAAATAAATAAATACAATAAAAATGTTATACTCACCTGCTCTGTTGCATTGGATTTGCATAGAGCAGCCCGGATCCTCCACTTCTCAGGTCCCTCATTACTGCTCCTGGCTCCTCCCTCCTGTCGAGTGCCCCCACAGCAACCAGCTTGCTATGGGGGCACCCGAGCCAAGCTGCAGGTCTGAGCGTCCATTCAGACACGGAGCTGCTGTTCGGCCCCGTCCCCTCTCTCCCCTGATTGTCTAACTGACTTTGATTGTCAGCCGTGGGAGCCAATGGCGCCACTGCTGTCTCAGCCAATCAGAAGAGTCCCAGGCGGACAAGGGAATCGTGGACAGAGATGGGACTTGGGTAAGTATTAGGGGGGTGATAGGGGGGCTACTACATAGAATGCATTAAGATGAAAGTCCTTTTGCCTTTACAATTCCTTTAAAGTTGAATTCCAGGTATGATCACAGTTGCATAGTTGGTCCAGCTTGGCACTATGCTTACCAGAGGGACCGCTGTGAATGCAGAAATCTTTGTCGTAGTTAGAGCTACTACAGTGATGGTCATTCTCTTCCGGGTTCTGTGCTGAACGGCTGCCCCATTGCACACTGATTGGGTTCATTGGCTTGGCACCTTCATCAATCACAGAACACCTTGCATTTATTTGGCACCTCCATCATTCACAGAACACCTTGCATTTATTCAATAAATACACAGCAGTTTCTGATTGGACAAGGTGGACATAGTAACTTCAATATCCCTACTCTACACCTTATTTAACCACTTCTGCCCCGGAAGCATTTCCCCATGTTAGGAACAGAGCACTTTTTGTGATTCGGCACTGCATCGCTTTAACTTTCAATTGCGTGGTCATGCAAAGTTTGCGTCCTTTTTTTCCCACAAATAGAACTTTCTTTTGGTGGTATTTGATCACCTCTGCGTCATTTCTGGTCACCGCTATAAACAAAAAAAGAGCGAAAATTTTGCAAAAAAAACAATATTTCTTACTTTTTGCTAAAAAAGAAATCCAAAAAATATATATATATAAAAATCAAATTTATTCATTGGTTTTGGCCGATTTATACTATTCCTCATATTTTTGGTAAAAAAAAAATCGCAATCGGCGTTTATTGATTGGTTTGCGCAAAAGTTGCCATGTTTACAAACCATGAGAATTCATTTCTGGCGTTCTTACAATTTTTTTTTTTTTTACTGGTCTTGGCGGCGATCTGCGATTTTTATCGGGACTGTGATATTGGGGCGGACATTTTTGACACTTTTTTGGGACCAATGACATTTATACAGTGATCATAAATTTAAATATCCACTGATTACTGTATAAATGTCATTGGCAGTGAAGGGGTTAACCTGGGGGGAGGGGGCACTCTAGGGGTTAACTGCGTTCCCTGGGCATGTTCTTAATGTGAGGGGGCTGGGCTGTCTGGGGCATAAGAGATCTAACTGATCCCCGTGACAGGGATCAGTAGATCTCTTAGATGCTGCCTGACAGCACAGGGAACCGCTGTGTTTACATTGGCGGTTCCCCCGTTTTTCTGCTGTGGTAAGCAATCGTGGCTCGCCGGCACACTCCTGCAGAGTGCGGCGGGCACGAGCCGCCTTATAAAGATGGCGATTCGCGGGGCGCTGCCACTTTGCAGTAAATGTACACAAGCTGGTCCCGAACTGGTTAATCAGAGAATGCTTTGTATTCATTGAGAAAAATACATGTAGTTCTGGAAAGGGTGGCTGTGCCAAGCAAACCCCCTCCAGGGGGACACACATATGGGGACACACCTAAACAATCCATTCAATTTACATAGTTTATGATAAATTAGATTAAAATATAAATAAGGTCAGATTGTACAGTGTACGGCCAGCTTAAGAAATCTGTCCCCAAAGGAACATCTACCCTCATTTCTTCTTCTTGGGCACAAGCAGCTAGAGAATGCCGAGACAATGCATTTACAGTCAATGTACATCCAGACACTGCACACAGAGAATGCACATACACTGCATGTGCAGTCAGAAAAGGAACAGACACTGCACAGAGAATCACAGAAACTGCACACACAGTCAGAAAAAGCATAGACACTGCAAGCATTTGCTGCAGAGTTAGAGAAAGTGTGCATGCAGTCAGAAAATGCTCAGGCACTACACATACAGTCAGAAAACAGTCACTACATTTCCAGTCAGAGACAGTACAGAAATTGCACATATAGTCTGAGAACACACAGATGTGCAATTAGAGACCATATAGGCATTGTAGATTTAGAGAATCTACAGACACTGCATGTGCGGTCAGAGAACACACAGGCACTGCGCGTGCGGTCAGAGAACACACAGGCACTGCGCGTGCGGTCAGAGAACACACAGGCACTGCGCGTGCGGTCAGAGAACACACAGGCACTGCACGTGCGGTCAGAGAACATACAGGCACTGCGCCTGCTGTCAGAACACACAGGCACTGCACGTGCAGTCAGAACACTTGATCCTTTATACTCATTAAATACACCTTTCTGATTTACGTTGTCAAGAAACAAGCAAACTATTCTCGTATATTTAATATTTGATGAGTCACAGTGAATTTTGAAAAAAATGAATGCTTAAGGAAAAGCATCACAAATGTTTACCACATGTCCTCATTACTTCTGGGGGGGGGGGGGGGGGAATATTTGCCTCAATAATGGTGTTTGTTGGCATTTGCAAGCATCAAAGGAACTGTGTGGGGTGATTAAACTTAGTGGTAGTGAGCGTTTTTTAATGAGTTGTGCCAGTTCAAACTAGAGCTGCACGATTCTGGCCAAAATGAGAATCACGATTTTTTTGCTTAGAATAAAGATCACGATTCTCTCACGATTCTCGCGGCGTAACATATTAAATATACAAAAAAATTGGGCTAATAGCACAGTTTTTTGAAAGGGTAATTTTTCCCAAAAAATTGCGTTTAAAAGTCCGCTGCGCAAACGCCATCTTATTCTCTAGGGTCTCTGCTAAAAAAAATATATATAATGTTTGGGGTTTCTCAGTCATTTTCTAGCACAAAATAATGGATTTTTATTTGTAAACAGCAAGTGTCAGGAAAGATTTAGTCATAAATGGTTAAACCAAACATCTATACAAGGAGAGTTCATTCAGAGTGCATTCCTTTGAAGTAAATTACTTTGTATCTCTTTTAGTGGCTTTTATCAATGGTGACTCAGAACTTGGCTCTCCGCCCAGACTTGGAAGTCTCCCAGGAGACTCAAGTCGCTCCGACTTAGTAAAGACTTCAGGCGACTTGCATTGACATTTATTACAGTCAAGTCGCACTGAGTCGCCCCGCAAGTCGGACCCCATTAACTGCACTGAAAATCGCGGTAATGCCCAATGGAGATCGCGGGGGGGGGGTGGGGGTAGATCGAGATTGCGATTTTAATGCGATTAATCAATTAATCGTGCGGCTCTAGTCCAAACTATTTAAGCACTCTCTGGTCCACGTTTCATGCAAAATGAAAAGTTCACATAGGGTTGCCCACACAGGGGTCTCAGCTACACAAAGCAAGCAGTCAACTGAATAAATGGCAAATCACCTGACTATGCTTCAACAGCACCCCTGCTTTTGTCAGGTTACTTCAGACCCAGTTCTCTGGCTCTCTTGGCTCACTCAGCCTTTTAGTACAGCACTGGTGGGCCCACTCCTGGCCTCTAGATTTGGTTCTCCCAGCACTCTCACTCTTCCAGAGACTAAGGCTGGGTTCACATATGAATCGCATGCGGCTCACAGCAGAGGTTCAGTGCGTCTTGGTTCACCGTTTCAGGTCCGATTTCAACCTGAATTTTGGGCTGAATTCGGACCTGAAACGGACCAAAAGTCACACAGCGTTTTTGTGAAAAACGCACCAGACCTGCTGCGGAGATATGTGAACCGGCTCCATAGAGAACCGGTCAAAATCTCCTGCTATTGCAAATTGGATGCGGGTTCCCCGCATCCAATTGGCAGTGGTGTGAACCCAGCCTTAGACTCCCTCCAGCCCTCTGGACTTGCTAGCTGCCTCAGCTTTTTTAGTCTCCACAGACTCATGCAGCTGTCCCAAGTCTCCCAGAGTCCTGTAGCAAGGAATCCCCCCAACATGGGGTGCAGTCTTTTGGCAGGCACACACAGCTCACGCCTGACAGGACTCTCTCCAAAATGGGAGCCTTGAGTTATGATCAGACCTTGCTTACATCTAGCATGCACACCTGTGCACTCACACGGCCTGCAGGTCTCCAATAAGACCTGGACACAGAACTGAAGACTCCATCCCACCTGAATCTCTATTAAGTCTGCAAGCTCCAGGTCCCCGATCTGGGACTACCAAACCCAGTGAATACTGAAAAGCCAGCCTCTGGAGCTTCGCACTCTGCCTTAGTGCAAATCTTGTGTCACTCCTATATCCATTTCCTAAATGCACACCGTGGAAGGGCCTCGAACTGGCACTATCACAGGAACACTTCATACACCATCTGAATTAACATAGCCAGAGTATATTTCTTGAATACTTCCACAATATTATTTTGAATACCAATCCATCTCCTAACGTGGAGAGTTATTGTTCTAACCAGGGCTTTTTTCCTCAGAGAATAATTGCCCCTCCAACACTTGTGGGAGTGGGCATGGCCAATCAAGTCAGTGTTGCGTCACACTATATATCTTATAGTGTTGCACGTTTGCCACTTTGCTTTGATAATATTTTAGTCAAAATAGGGCCTGGGGTTACACTGAAGAGAAAGTGGGAGTTACAAAAGACCCATCATTGGTGTCAGAGAGAGTAATAGTTAACCCCAACAATGGTGTCAGTGGCAATAACTATTAGGAGCAGAACTCCAGACATAGGATTTTTTTTTAATTTCTGGTGTGAAAACGAATAGTTACCTCTAGAGGTATATGCCATCCCAAGTCTCACTATACTTCTGACTGCTGAAGATATGAGAGCTGCAACTCTCATACAGGGGCGGCAAGTATCAATTATACTCCCCGCTCTCCTCTTGACCATTCATAGAACGCTGTGCATAACATAAAAAAAAACTGACCTTAAATAGCATTTTTAACCACTGCAAGACAGGACATTTATACCCCTTTCCTGCCCAGACCCATTTTGAGCATTCAGTGCTCTCACACTTTGAATGCCTATTACTCAGTCATGCTACACTGTACCCAAACAACATTTTTATCATTTTTTTTCACACATCTAGAGCTTTCTTTTGGTGGGTTTTAATCACCTCTGGGTTTTTTATTTTTTGTGACATAAGTGAAAAAAGAGTGAAAATTTTGAAAATTCTATGATACAATTTTGCAAATAAGTCATTGTTTGTTCATAAATTTTGTCCAAAACCTATACTGCTACATGTCTTTGGTAGAAATAACCCAAAAGAGTGTATATTATTTGGTCTGTGTGAAAGTTATAGAATCTACAAGCTATGGTACCAATCATTAAAAATTGATGACACCTGATGCGCTGACAGCCTATTTAATTCCTTGAGGCCCTGAAATGTCAGGACAGTACAAATAACCCCTTTTTGAAAAGTAGACATTTCAAGGTATTTAGTATGAGGCATGGCAAGTTTTTTGAAGTTGTATTTTTTCCCACAATTGGGGGGCTGGAGACAGGTACTCGGGTACTCTGATGGGCAGGTGACAGGTATTTGGGTACTCTTATGGGCTGGTGGCAGGCACTCGGGTACTCTGATGGGTTGGTGACAGGTACTCAGATGGGGTGGTGACAGGTCCTCTTTATTACTGGGGGGGGGCAATCAGTGTGCTTCGTGTGTACACTAGGCGGTAACAAACTGTTACCGCAATCTCCTTCTCACACACGATCAGTGTGTGAGAGGGAGAACCCAGTAACAGCTTGTTACCGTGGTTTGTTTACATCATGTGACCAGCTGTGATTGGACACTTTCATTGGCTCTTTACCCTGATCGGGGCTGGGCTTTGTCCGTGAGACAAGCCTCAACCCTGATCGCTGTTCTGCGCGCCCCCTGGGGCGTGCACGAGCGGCATGCATGTGGATCTCCATAGTGACTGGCTATGATTGGACACAGCCGGTCACGTGGTAAAGATCCAATTTCATTGGCTCGTTGCCCTGATCGGGGAGGGGCTATATCCCGAGGGACATCCCTGATTGCCGCGCTGCTGGCCCCCGGGGGCCCGCAGTAGTGGCGAGAAGCAGCGGACGTCATATGACTTTCCCCAGGCCGGCCGACACTATGCGAGCTACCCTTAGAGGGGCCCACCGCATAGCGCCCGTTCCGTGCGGGCGGCCAGTGGCTAAAGCCCACTAGAGCCCAGTGACTGGTTCGCCTGTCCAGTGGCCTGGCCAGCAGCATGCCTCTTTCTGGGGAGGTAAGTCTGCTCCGGGTGGCTACCCGCTGCGTCCGTCGGATTGGTGAGTGGACCTCTCTTCCGCCCTAGGGGCGCGGAGAGTGGGCGACTGGGCAGCTTCTGTGGTAGCCGGCCGGTAGGGGTCCGTTAGAGGGACATACTGGATGGTACCCCTTTGAGGATCATCTCCCATCCCTCCATCT